>CAWUFW010021277.1:0-125911 GCA_963921515.1 Calotriton arnoldi | reverse complement strand
TCTCATATCCCCTCGGGCCACAGGTCCCACTTGTTTTGGCCGCTCAGCCTGTGCCCACATCGTCGTCGTCGTGTGCCATACTCATCCAGCCTCGGAAGCAGTTCCATGCTCAGCAGACATTCATGTTGCCGTGGCGTTGCCGCTTGACGAATATGCAGTCAGTCCCCATCAGCACGCCCCGCAAGTCATTGGGGCCTAGATCCCCATGTGCATGCACATGGCAGTGGTTTGTATCACTAGCCATTGCCATTGTTGGGAGACCTGTGTAAGTGTATTGTGGCCGTGCCGTCCCAGCTTGACAGCTGGGCTGTGGCTCATGTGCTTGCTCAGTCATGTCAGTGATGTGTATGCGAAATTGCTATGTGTTGTGTTGCTTTGACATGTGTCCACTGCCATTTTCCCTAGGCGGAGACCGAACATTGACCGCCCATACCAATTGCTGGCGGACATGGACGATACAGAGGTCATTAGGAAGTTTCGGCTGGACAGGCCAACCCTGCATCGACTGTGTGCCATGTTGGAACCCCATCTCCGTCCCCGCAGGGTGTATCCGACAGCTGTCACCCCCACGGCTAAGGTGATGGCCGCCATGCATTTCTTCGCCACTGGGTCATTCCAGCACACAGTGGGCAGTGGAGGAGGGATGTCCCAGCCCATGTTCAGCAAGGTGCTGAGGGATGTACTGGCAGCCATGATGCTGTACCGAAACAGGTACATCCGCTTCCCCAGGGCTCGTGAATTGGCGGCAGTGAAGGGTGCATTCTATGCCCTTGGCAGAATCCCACACGTCGTTGGAGCCATTGACTGCACACATGTTGGCCTTGTTCCACCACAGGCCACTGAGCACCTGTACCGCAACAGGAAGCACACGCACTCCCTGAATGTGCAAGTGGTGTGCCTTGCGGACATGGTGATCACCCACGTGTGTGCAAAGTTCCCAGGCTCGGCCCATGACGCACACATAATGCGCAACAGCATCTTGCCACGACTGATGTCCAATCTGCAACAGGATCGTGGCTGTATTGTCGGTGAGTATGTGGAGTGGTGTAGCGTGCTGGTTGTGCGATGCTGTCCCCTGTCCAGTTGGATTAGCAACGGTTCTCTGTGTCCCTCACACCCAGGTGACTCTGCGTACCCGAATGGGGCATGGCTGCTCAGTCCATTGAGGAATCCTCGCACCCCAGCAGACGATCGCTACAATGAGGCACATGGGAGGACCAGACGTGTGGTCGAGCGTACCTTTGGCCTCCTCAAGTCCAGGTTCAGGTGCCTGGACCGCACCGGGGTGCGCTGGCGTACTCCCCACAGAAGGTGTGCCAGATAGTGGTGGCGTGCTGCATGCTGCACAATCTGGCCATTCGGAAGCAGATCCCCCTCATCGTGGATGACGGAGATCAACCAGGGCCCCAGCCCGCAGACCAGGACAGCTCGAGTGAGGAGGACAGCGGAGAGGAGGAAGCTGGTAATGTGCGGCAGCAGCTCATCGCCCACTACTTCACTTGACGGTGAGTGTCCATGTACGACGGCTGATGTGGCTGTATCTGTGCAGGTGTGTGTGTGCTGTGTCAGGGTGGCCGTTTGTTCACTGCGTGCTGTGTGTCAACGCTCCATGGCCAGGGTAGTATGCCACTGTTGGTGGCTGTGGCATTGTGCCCTATTGCTCTGTGCGATGTGTGTACATTGGTTGTAGTTGTTGACATGTACTGTGTGATGGGTGTGTGACACACTCATTGAATGTGCTCCTGTTCTGTCTCCCACCCCTAGGTCCCTACAGGCCCTCCGGTTCCATTGCCATGCCACGCATCAGGTGCCTTTCCGCCCAAGGTGGCCGTTGTATTCCGTACAAATAAAACACAGGGCACAAACAGCAGTTTGTGTAAGAGGTGCATTTATTTCAAACTGTGACATGTGATTGTGTGTAAGGTGATGACAAAAGTGGTGCGTGCAGTGACAATGAGCTGTTGGTCATGGCTGCGTGATGCCCAGGGTGTACCCACTGGTTCTATGTCCATGGTCCAACAGACACATGCCATCCAGATGGCTGTGTGGAGTGGGATCGTAGTCCAAGTCAATGCAGTGGGTGGTCAAGGAGGGCTGGCTGGCTGCCTCCCTTGCGTCTGGAGCGTGCGAAGTCCTCCCGTGAGATCTGTTTCCACTTCGGACGGCCCCTTCCACGTTTGCGAGGGGGTGCCTGCTTGCGACCTGCTGGTGGTTGAGGTGTGCTCACTGGCTGTGGACGCAGGGGAACTGGACACAGCTGCACGACCCTGCGCCCCGGCAGGTGGTGGCGGTGGTGGAGCTGCTGTCCCTGGCTGTGACCTCACCACCAGCTGGCCCATGAGGTCCACGAGTTGGCCCATACGGGCGTCCATGGACCTCAGCACCCCCAGCACCTCCCGCGTGTCTGAAGCAGACCTGGCCCATTGTCCTTGGGCCTCTTCATAGGCCCCAAGGACTCTGGCCATTTGAGGCAGGGCATGGCTCCCAGGGGAGACTTGCGTTTCCCTGACCCTGCTCCTCCTACCGGTACTGCTGCCACCGGCCTGCCCACTAGCCACATTGCTCACCACGGTCCTCGCTGTGGCTCCCAGGGTGGATCCAGTCGGCCGGGCCACCACCTGCGCTGGGGCTGGTGCCAGCGAAGACGTGGTGGTGGTGGCGGCGGTGGTGGTCGGTGCGGCGATGGTGGCGGTTGCGGCAGTGGTAGTGGCCGCAATGACCGTGGGTGTGGCCGCAATGACCGTGGGTGTGGCCGCAATGTCCGTGGGTGTGGCCGCAACGACAGTGGCAGCAGGGGGCTGGGAATGTTCAGCAGCCCTGGATGATGGGTTGGTGGGTAGGAGGGGTCCTGGGGAGCGGCTGGGCCCTGCCACACCAGATGGGCCTGCTTGGTGGTCCGTGTCCGAAGAGGAGGACAGATCCTCCACATCCGTGTGTCCTCGTTGGGGGCTTGTAGGCTGGCTGTGCTGGCTGCTGTCTCCATCCCCAGCATCCAGCAGTTCGTCACCTGTGGAGAGAATGAGATTTGTTATTGTGTTGCACCTGGCGAAGTATGTATTTGTCGTCTGACATTAACAGTTCGTGCAATCTCGTACATGGGTTTCCCGGAGGCGTGTGTGTGGCTGTACCATTTGTAGTTGTGTGTGCTTGGCAATGGGACTGTGTGCTGTGCACATGTGGCATGGGACGGATTGGCCATGCCGATGGGTGTGTTGCTGTGCCCCTACTTATTGTGACTCTGGTGTATGCGGGCTCCTGGCCCATCCTGGGTCTGGTTTGTACTTTGCTTTTGGTGTTCAAATGGGACGCTTAGGAACGCATATGGCAACATGGGGGCCATGCCCCAGATTCGCATTTGGGAGGGAATATGCTTTTGGGGTTCAAATGGGACGCTTAGGAACGCATATGGCAACATGGGGGCCATGCCCCAGATTCGCATTTGGGAGGGAATATGCTTTTGGGGTTCAAATGGAACGCTTAGGAACGCATATGGCAACATGGGGGCCATGCCCCAGATTCGCATTTGGGAGGGAATATGCTTTTGGGGTTCAAATGGAACGCTTAGGAACGCATATGGCAACATGGGGGCCATGCCCCAGATTCGCATTTGGGAGGGAATATGCTTTTGGGGTACATGCTGTGAGCCATGGGTGCCGAACGTGACATGTGTTGTGGCAGCATGACAGTGCATGGTCTGAGGTGTGTGCATGCCTGACATGGCCTGCATATTTGCTGTCTGTTGTGATTACTGGACATGGCATTGGACGCATCGTTATGAGTGAGTGATGGTTGTGTGCCAGCCAACGTATTGCAGTTGTCCCATCTCCTTGGTGTGCGTGCTGCCCTGTGCCATGTGCATCACTGCAGTGCTCGTGGGGGGGTGTGGCCCATGTTGTGTGTTGTTGCTCACAGTGTGGCGTGCGCTTCATTGACTTCTGGCACATGGTTGGTCATGGGCATGTATCTTAGCGTGACTGCTGTATGTGTGGCAGCTGTGCGGATGACATGCCTTTCATGAGACTGGGGCTGACGGATGGGATGGATGGTATGTTGTATGTGCATGGTGTGTCTTTGTGTTTGATGGGTTCAGTGGTGTTCGTGTGCATTTATGTTGTTCCGCTCTGTTGCGTCTAGTGTTGTTTGTCTTACATTGGCATAGTTGTGGGGTGTGTGGTTGACAGGCAGTAGGGGCTACATGGACAGGACTTCAATGGTGTTTCGGTTGTGTGTGATGAGTTGCACAGTGGCTGCCGTGTGGTACTATATTCAGTGTGACTTGTGCATGCAGACGTGGCTCCTTGGGTGTTGCTGTGTCTGTGATGGGTCATGTGAGGTGTGAGTCTGTGGTTCATGTCCGTGTGCACATTGTTCACTTGTTCGTGACGGTGGGCGGTGCTGCGTGTTCGTCTGCTACGTGACATGTCCCATGTGTTGGTCGTGTTACGGTCCTCATGCCTCCAGTAATCCAGCCCTGTCCAGTTTCCCACCTGCAGGTTGTTCGGGCGTGCACTGTACTGGATGCCACATGGTTTTAAGCGGGGGTGCTCCATGTTGCAGGTCTGTGGGGGTGGGGGGTGTTGTGGGTCGTGGTGGTGGCTGGACACCCACTGACACCGATTGTTGTGGATCGTGATGTCTACCTTTCGGCTGTCGGTGTGCACTGCGGTGGCTGACACGTGGCTGTGGGGGTGGGGGATGCTCCTCCTTGCTGTGCTGTGGGACTAGGGGCCTGGTGTGTGTTGTACTTGGGCTGTCCACCCTCCCACCCACTGCACTTTGTGTTCCTGCCACTTACCTGTTACTTGTCGGTTAGTGCAGCTATGGCGGACACATGGGTGTGGTGGGTGCTCGTTGTGGCGCTTCTGGCATACTTGGGGACCTGTTGGTGGTTACGTGGCTGGCTGAGTGTACACATGTCCCCACGTATCTTACAGTTGTTCGGTTTGGGCTGTGTGTGGTGGTGTCTGTTGCATGTGTGTGTGATGTGTTGTGTATTGTGTGCTGGACATGGGGGTGTTTGTCCCTGGGAGCTGTGGCATGGTGGTAGTGCATGTGAGTACATAGCGGTGTGCTGGTATACATTAGTTTGTACTTACCAGCCTCCACTCCCCCTGCTAATCTGGCGAGGATCTCCGGATGTATAATGACTCGCACCTTCTCCTCCCACGCTTTGAAGGTCTTGAAGAGCGCGGGATTCCCTCCGCCAGTGACGGCTGCCAGCTCTCTGTTCTTGCTCTCCTTCTTCTTGACCAGGCTCTTGACGTCATTCCACCGTTTGTTGATTTCAACTCTGTTCCTGGGCAGGGTCCCGACTGCATTGACCTGGTCTACGATCCGGTTCCACATTCTCTTTCTGGTGGCTAGTGGTGTGTGCTGGACCAGGTTCCCATAGATTTGTGGGTGCACCTTGATGATCTCGTCGACCATGACCGTCAGCTCAATGGGCGTGAACTTGGGCATTCTTTGTGGTGCCATGGTGTTTGTGGTGCTGGTGCGGTGTGTGTTGTGTAATGTGCAGGGGGTTTGTGGTGCCGGTGTTTGGTGGTGGTGGTGGTGGTGGTGGTTGTGATGTGTGCGTTTCTGTGGTGTGCTGCTGTCCTTGCTGTGTCACTGTGTCCTCTCCTCTCCTCTCTAGTTTGCAATGTTGCAAGGGGTTGTGGTCTGTGGGAGTGCTGCTTTTGTACTTACCTATGTGGGTGTGTCCTCATGGTCTGTTGTTTTCAGGTGTGTTGTGTCTGGTGTTCTGGCCTTTGTAGTTTTTGTTTGTCCAGGGGGGTGTTTTCGGGATGTGTACTGTGCTTGTGTATTTGTGCGTGCCTTGTTGTGTGGACTTGTTGGCCATGTTGTGTGCGATTGTTTTTGTCAGCGGATGGTTTCTGTGCAGGGACGTGGGCGCCATGGCTTCTGCCGTGTCGATTCTCATCGGCGTTGTTTGCGCTGGCGGGCGGTATATTTGTAGTTTTCCCGCGCTCATGGCGGTGCGATCGTAATCTCACGTGCGGTGTGTCGGCCGTGAGGGTGGGCGGTTTTGTGTTGTCGTGCGTGTTTCCGTCCGTGGCGGGCGGTTTGACTCCGATTCGGACGATGGCGGGCGGTATCTTGTGTGATTTTTCCGCCGATGGCGGTTTTCGGTTTGTGTATTCGTAATGGCGTGGTCGGTGTTCAGACGGTGTGTGCGGGCGGATTTTTGCCGCTTCCATGCCTGGCGGATTTTTTTACGCCGGGTATCGTAATGGGCCCCATAGTTTTTTCTTCAAAATATATCTACTTTTCAATAAATTGTACAACTCTTAATAAATGTAATAATTATTAATATTAATATTTTAATATTAATATTAATAATTAAAATGTATTATGTTTGTATTTAAAAATTAAACTATGTTTTTTCTCTCAAATATATAGTACAAATATTTACAATATAATGTTAATAAATACTTACCAACATATGTAAAAATTGTAAAAATTTTAAAAATATTAAACAATAATTAGCAATTGTTAAAAATATATATTAATATCTAAAATATGCATGAAAAAATATGCAAAACCATCATGTTATATTTGGAATATATAAACAAATGTGAAGTACAATTATTTATATTTGTAAAAATATTTGTTTATATTTTTACATGTTAAAATATACATATTGGTAAACTGTATTTTGTTCTGTAATAAATGTACTCTCCTGTATATATATGTATTGTTGTTTTTTCCCCAATTTGTAATAAAAAATACACTTTGCATTTACCTTACATTTTATTTTTGAAATTAATAAAAATTACTAATAAAAATAAAAATTGTAATGTTTCGCCTACCTTTTCATTGCTATTACATTTAATTTTTGTTATTAAATATATTTTATTAAATTGTTTGTTATAAAATGTAAATATTGTAATTAAAAAGATATATAATGTTGTTGTTTTTTTAAATATAAATAATGTGTTTATACTATTTTCTAACTATAATAATAATATTTTCCTATATTTTAAAAACCACTAACCTAAATTATTCTTACTACTCCACTCAACATAAATATCCAATACTTAATTAACATTAAAATTACTTATTATACTATTCCCACTCCAGTGAGTATTTAATTGTGGTAGGTGCTGGACACTAAACTTAATTTAATTACTATTCCTACTCCAGTCAGTATTTAATAGGGGTAGGTGCTGGACACTAAACTTATTTAATTTACTATTCCCACTCCAGTCAGTATTTAATTAGAGTATCTGCTGGACACTAAACTTAATACATTTACTATTCCCACTCCAATGATTATTTAATTGGGATAGGTGCTGGACACTAAACTTAATTAATTTACTATTCTCACTCCAGTAAGTATTTAATCGGTGTAGGTGCTGGACATTAAACTTAATTAATTTACTATTCCCACTCCAGTCAGTATTTAATTGGAGTAGGTGCTGGACACTAAACTTAATTAATTTACTATTCCCACTCCAGTCAGTATTTAATTGGGGTAGGTGCTGGATACTAAACTTAATTAATTTACTATTCCTACTCCAGTCAGTATTTAATTGGGGTAGGTGCTGGTCACTAAACATAATTAATTTACCATTCCCACTCCAGTCAGTATTTAATAGGGGTAGGTGCTGGACACTAAACTTAATTAAATTACTATTCCTACTCCAGTCAGTATTTAATTGGGGTAGGTGATGGTCACTAAACTTAATTAATTTACTATTCCCACTCCAGTCAGTATTTACTTAGGGTAGGTGCTGGACACTAAGGGGCCGATTCCGATTCCGGCCGGAAATCTCTCCGACCGAGCCGGACCCGGAGAGAATTCCGACCGAATCGGACCTTAGCAGTCCGAACGGACGAGTACGATGCATTCGCATGCTATCGGACTCGAGTCGGTCGGACTCCCATTGAAGTCAATGGGAGCCGGTCGTACAACACGTACGCGGGCTCCCATTGACTCAATGGGTGCGAGGCGAACAAGGGCGCCCCCTACAGCGGGTACGCGTCCATGCGCATCGCAGCGTACATGCACAGGTAGGGGGGACCCATGGGTCCCCCCTGTGTGCGACTCGCGCGCCTACCCGTACAGGGGGGTCCGACGCGGACCCCCAAAGTCCGCCTCCGACAGCTTTTTTGAGCCGGACGGCGCCAGTCGGTCGGACTGCTCGCGGCGCGCATCGTACTTACCCAGCCGGGAAACGTCTCCATAGCGCGGTGCGAGTCATGTCCATGCGAGTCGGTCGGAGCGTGTTGAAGCCGCGTTCGAGTCGGTCGGCGATTTCGCGGGTGCTTGCATCGTACTCGCTCGGCCGGACCCGCGTACGATTCGGTCGGAAAACAGGGCTCCGAATCGGATCCGGTGAATCCGAATCCGATTCGGAGCACTACCGGCCGAGATCGGAATCGGCCCCTAAACCTATTTAATTTACAATTCCCACTCCAGTCACTATTTAATTGGGATAGGTGCTGGACACTAAACTTAATTAATTTGCTATTCTCACTCCAGTCAGTATTTAATTAAGGTAGGTGCTGGACACTAAACCTATTTAATTTACTATTCCCACTCCAGTCACTATTTAATTAGGATAGATGCTGGACACTAAACTTAATTAATTTACTATTCCCACTCCAGTCAGTATTTAATTAGAGTATGTGCTGGACACTAAACTTAATAAATGTACTATTCCTACTCCAATAATTATTTAATTGGGGTAGGTGCTGGACACTAAACTTAATTAATTTACTATTCCCACTGCAGTCAGTATTTAATTGGGGTAGGTGCTGGACACTAAACTTAATTAATTTTTATTCCAACTCCAGTCACGATCTAGGGGTCGATTCCGATCCCGGTCGGAGGCGCACCTAACACCATTCGCCCGTGAAAAAAACCAGGCGAATGCGTGTTTCCCGACCGATTCGCACATATGTCCGAACGAGCAAGTACGATGCGCATAACTGCCCAAATCCTGACCCAGTCGCACTCACCCAATCCAGCTCCTGTTCCCCGACCGATGCGGATCCGGAAACGCAGAATCGAGTCGCACGGAAGCCCAAATGCAGCCCCGTCTGGCCGGACTAGTACGATGCGCCTTCCGTACGTGCCGAACCCGTCGCTACGCACAGCACGTCAAAGCATCCGGGAGAGGCGCACATAAGCTCCGATTTGCGCCACAAGATGATCCACGGCTACGAGACGAACAAGCCAGCGGCGAGGACGAGGCGAAGCAAAGAGAAAGACGAATGAGACGAACCAACCATGAATCCCATCGCGCCGATCCTACCAATACTCTACATCTATTACCGGAACTGGTACGGACGCGTACGGCGCAGAAGGTAAGTCAGACACCCACCACACAAACAAACCACACGTACCTGACATATAACACACACACATAGGGATGCAGAAATTACTTACACCAGCAACAGCAGCACCATAGGGGCGGGATGGCTATCACCAATGCCACATACACACATAGGGGCCTGGATGCCAACCAACAACACCACCCCTACCCATGGGGGGCCCGATGCCTACCACCACTACCACCCCTACTCAGGGGTTGCTAGATGCCTACCACTACTACCACCCCTACCCATGGGGGGCTGGATGCCTGTCACTACTACCACCCCTACCCAGGGGGTGCTAGATGCCTACCACTACTACCACCCCTACCCATGGGGGCTGGATGCCTGTCACTACTACCACCCCTACCCAGGGGGTGCTAGATGCCTACCACTACTACCACCCCTACCCATGGGGGGCTGGATGCCTACCACTACTACCACCCCTACCCAGGGGGTGCTAGATGCCTACCACTACTACCACCCCTACCCAGGGGGTGCTAGATGCCTACCACTACTACCACCCCTACTCAGGGGGGGCTGGATGCCTACTACTACTACCACCCCTACGCATGAGGGGCTGAATGCCTATCACTACTACCACCCCTACCCATGGGGGGATGGATGCCTGTCACTACTACCACCCCTACCCAGGGGGTGCTAGATGCCTACCACTACTACCACCCCTACTCATGGGGGCTGGATGCCTGTCACTACTACCACCCCTACTCAGGGGGGCTGGATGCCTACCACTACCACCACCCCTACCCATGGGGGCTGGATGCCTGTCACTACTACCACCCCTACTCAGGGGGGCTGGATGCCTACCACTACCACCACCCCTACCCATGGGGGGCTGGATGCCTACTACTACTACCACCCCTACCCATGGGGGGCTGGATGCCTACCACTACTACCACCCCTACCCAGTGGGTGCTAGATGCCTACCACTACTACCACCCCTACTCAGGGGGGCTGGATGCCTACTACTACTACCACCCCTACCCATGGGGGGCTGGATGCCTGTCACTACTACCACCCCTACCCAGGGGGTGCTAGATGTCTACCACTACTACCACCCCTACCCATGGGGGGCTGGATGCCTGTCACTACTACCACCCCTACCCATGGGGGGCTGGATGCCTACCACTACCACCACCCCTACCCATGGGTGGCTGGATGCCTACCACTACTACCACCCCTACCCAGGGGGTGCTAGATGCCTACCACTACTACCACCCCTACCCAGGGGGTGCTAGATGCTTACCACTACTACCACCCCTACCCATGGGGGGCTGGATGCCTATCACTACTACCACCCCTACCCATGGGGGGCTGGATGCCTACCACCAACACCACCCCCACTCATAGGATGGACAATGCATGACACAACCAGCACACTACAACCTAAGGAATGCAAGAAAAAGACATCCCCCCAACACCATGACAAGCGTGTGTAGACTGTGTCAAATGCCTACAACACTGAACATGACTCTGAACATACAATGTGACCCCCTATCACATGTCTTGTTAGATTAGAGGAGCACTCCAACAATTGCTAAATTTAAGCTTATCAATTTTAAACAAATTGAAGACAAGGGTGCTGCACTGCTGCAATGTGATGACCTCACGTGCTATATTGAACTGGTAACCTAACAGGATGAGATCCTGAATGCAGTGCGCACTGTACCTGTTATCGAACCATCTGTTCTGTATATTATACTTGTTCAAACACTTTTTACTTGCATTTCCTCCACAAAAAACAATAATCAAATTTTTCTTGTTGATGGATTATTATTCATCATTAATCCATGTCACACATTACATATAAGTGTATTTACAATACATATTACAATAGTGTAAGTATGAAATTAATAAATTTCCATGTGTTCATATTCTAATAACACAAACAAAATATATTCTGAAAAATTTACAAAGCATGTCATTTTACATTTGACACTGTTATTGATGCAAAAGCCCAATGCATTTCGGGACTCCTGGGTCCCTTCTTCAGGGGCGAAATCTGTAGATGAAAAATAATTTACATTGATGTAAACTAGTATACGGGTATAATGTTAGTAATGAAGAGACCTGTTAGCCAACAGTGTAACCAGAGCCACATAATTGTTGTGATATTGTGAATAAGAAGACCTTTCATGTGTGAAACCAGAAAAATAATAGAATGTATATTAAAAGAAATTCAGAGACTGTTCACCAATATACGGTGAGAAACATAGATCCAATGCCATTCCCCAATACAAAAGAAAAAATGCAATTGTGCCAGATAGAAAAAAGTGCTGATTCAAATATGTGCACCGGTAAGTACTCCTACCTGCAGTTCTGTACTGTATTCCAAATAGTGCCTAATGCCTGTAGACAACCATAATATATATATTAATTAACAAGAATCATAATTATGCCTACTGATCTGCACAAAAGAAACAAATGACGCTTACCAAAAAACCGACCAGCAAGTGTAAAACGATAATCTTCAAAATCTCACTTCACAGTGAAAAGGTCAAAACGCATATGACTGTGAAAATCAAAAAAATATGTATAAAATATGCGATAATCTATTGCGTTTAAAGTAAATCTAATAGAAATGCTAAGGTGCAGTGTGCTTACCGTCGCTCAAAGCAGGTCAAACATTTACTCATGCGAATACCGGTGTTCAAGACAATCTCTCGTTGTACGCGAAACTGCCAGTAACATAAAAATAAACGTGAATGTATTGCTCACGCATAAAAGAAAACTCCAAAAGAACCACTACGAAATTGTTCTTACCAGAACAAACAAAAACTGGGTCGCTCGCAATCTTGCTGCAATGGTTTCAGTAGCCGGGTGAACTCCACACAAGAATACAAGTACGGAAATGCACGTACAGTGCGTAACGTGATAATGAAAATAAAGAGAGGACTATACATATTGAACTCCCGAAAACCGAACTCATCCTCACCAATAAAACTAGACGAAAGACTATCTACCACTGAATATATATCGGCTGAAGATAAACTTAAAAAAATAAATGCAAATGTTCAAACTAGAAAGTTACCATGTCACAAGACGGCGAGGGTACCGACAGGTACGCCTTTGATTAAGAGAAGAAAGAACAGTTATCAAATGTGGAAAACTCGGTACATGTTCCTTAAGATAACGAATAAGATTCATATTGCTAATTTGAAAAATGGTGCGATGAGAATGTAGAATTAATGCCATCAATCCAGAATACACCCACGTGAAAAAGAGAGAAAAAAGAAAATAAGGAATAGACTCAATAGAAAAGTGAATAGACTGGTTAAAAAAGTATGGGCTATTATTTACACAACAACAATATTACATTTGTGGCATGTGGCATGACCAACTGTCAATAAAAAATTCACAGAAAACAACTCATTTCTATCTTATCATTTAAACCTTTCGGAGATAAGGTTTCCAGGTAATTTATCCAAAATACCTCTCGTTGTAACAGTTTTTTGTTGTTGTCTATACACAATGTGTCACAATCACTGAAAGCTAACACAAACTGGAAATTACATGACAGGTGTAAACAACAAGTGCCAAGGGGAATCTTGACTGTGTCCCATCTGCGTTTGCCCACAAACTCAGCCCTGACAGCAAACACACCTATGGGTGACACCCTGATGACCAGTAATGTGCCATGCACCCACATCACAGAGAACCCAGGGAGAAGACTTTGGGGGAACATAGGTCAACTCAGCAAGCATCACAAACAGGAACATCACCAGGGATCCCAGCATGCACAGCAAAATGGAAGTGAACACACACAGACATGCTCACACAACACACACCTTGGACTCAGGCAATGTCACAGGATTACACACTGCCATGAGGGGACTCCACTCCTGTGTGAGGAAAGCTGTACCATATGTTGCCTCAGTAGGGCTCCATCATGTCAGCAGAACACTTGGTCACACAGTCAACAATTAGCACGAAATGAAGGCTCCCGTCATATCAGCCTGGTCATGGGAGTGTCAACGAAATCATCAGCACAGATCCAACACACATGTATAGCAAGTTGCACTGACAACACAGATGAGTCCTTCCCCATTGATGCCCAAACTTGCATGTCCAGTGGAGATGGCCACATGGTCAGGGAAGTAGACTAATTGAAAAATGGCAAGCACAACAGATGTGCAGGGGTGTAAGCCACAGATGTGATATTGAAAATGTAAGTAGGAAATCCCATTGCCAAATATTGAAAACATGACACCCTCACATGCTGCTAAGGATGACATGGATACACTACAGGATAGGACACATTACCCGTGGACCACATGGGTTCCTGCACAGTATCACTTCATTTTCATGAGACCAAAAATCACCATCAATGCAGCAAGGGCACGGTTAGCATCATCAACATCATGTACATCAGAAGCAAAACCACTAGAGAACAGAAAGTAGCTTTAATCAGCATATGTGGGTTCAAAAGTTAAAGTCCAGAAGAAAAGAAACAAAGGCCAATGGCCAGTCCATTCTGAAAGTCAAAACAGGGTGACAGTGACAGATGTCACCCTACGCATGCCTGCACTGCTACACACCAGGGACAATCCCCTCTGAGGGGCATACGGGGGGCAGGCCAGGCACCGCAGGGACAGGATCAGGGCTCACCAGAAGGAGGCAGGGAAGGGGTGGTGGGTGCTGGAGAGCCACTGACAACTGCAGTGGAGGTGTCTGACATGGTGTGTTCCGGCACAACTGGGGGGCATGACTCAGATGGTGTGGGTGCCGGCACGACTGCAGTGGGCCGTGCAGATGGAGTGGACAGGTTCCCCACTGCAGTGCCCAAGTCAGACGGGGTGGAAGTGGACTCCACTGCAGTGCCTACCTCCAGGGGAGGAGAATGGGGTTCAGGTAAGGTTGGCAGGACAGAGGGGGAGGACACCGTCTCCACACCAGTGGCACAGACATGCACAGCGGGGGTGTGGTGCCGGAAGAGCAAGTGGCAGGGGGAGAAGGCCGGATCATTTTGGGGATGGTGTATCTGTGGGTGGGGGAACCTGGGGCAGGGTGTGGTGGGGGCACTTGTGGAGTGGGGGCCTGAGGGATGGAGGAAGGAGACTTGGTGCTTGAGCTGCAGGGCGGCAGCGGGGTCTTGCTCTTCCGGGTCCGGGGGGACTTGCGGATGGGGGCGTCAGTCGGTCTGCGCCTGGGGGAGGGTGTCCGGGGGCGAGGGGCACTCCCCTCCGTTTGGGTGGGCTTCCTCTTCCCCCTGAATGCTGTATCAGCTGGATCGGAGGGGAAGAGGCCGAGGTCACTGAGGAAGAGCCGCTGTGTCTTTGGGGTTGCAGGTGAGGCAAGGGAAGGGGCCTTGGAGGGAGAGGTAACTGAGGACTGCGCAGTGCCCGTGGATGCGTGTGTGTGTGCCTGGGCCCCATCCCCTGTGAGTGTGGTTTCAGTCCCCTGACTGTGCGTGCGTGTGTTTCTGGATTTTGGCGTGTGTGTCTGTGTGCTGCCTGTGTCTGTGCTGGTGTGTGCCTGTGCCGGTGTGTGTGTGCTTGGGACAGGTAAGGTGCTGGGAGTGTGGATGGGGCAGAGGTAGGAGGGGTGAGGGACTGTTGGAGGAGGGACACTGCTGCCGTCAGGGAGGAGTCCATGGACCTATTGCCCCTCTGTAGGGCAGACATGCCCGATGAGATGCCCTCCATGAACGACACCAGCTGAGTCAACAGAGTGGTGTGTGCATGGAGGACACTCAGCATCGCTGTCTGCCCTACATAGAGCTGGCGAAGGAGGTACACAGACTCCTCACTCAGGGCAGCAGGGGACACAGGGGCAGGGGATGCGGTGCCTGGCACGAAGGAGACACGCTCCCGAACATGGGAGCCTCCACGGACCTCGGGAATGGGAGCCGATGGGAGGGCGGTGGTGGTGGTGGTGGTGGTGGTGGCGGGGCCAGCAACACTAGCTGGGGTGTGGTGGCTGCTGACACCCGCCTCCACAAGGGAGTCATCCTCCGAGCTGCTGTGGTCCTCAGCTGAGGTGGATGGTGCTGAGGACTCCTCGGTGTGGCTCCCCTCACCCTCCGTGCCACTGGGTCCCTCCGACCACTCCTTGGCTGCTGACCCAGTCTGGCTCTGCGGCTCCTCCTGGTCCATGGAGCTGTCCCCTCCTGTGGCCGTGGATGTATCTGCAAACAATAGGGAAACAGACAGACATCAGTCACCTGCACCGTACGCACACACCACAGTAAGTACAGCACATTACAGAGCAAGCCCTGGCATCCTTAGTTGAACATTGCCAAAAGTGCCCAAACAGAGTAGGGGAAGCCAATTGTCAGTCTGATGGTCAACCATGGCACTCACATCCCTCCTGGCCTTGCACCCATCTGTCTGGTGTCTGTCGGATGGCAATACCCCAGTGTGGACACATGCACCACCTACACAGTAGTTGGACAGTGCAGAGAACACGGTGAAGCATGTGAACATGCACACATCACAACTCTTGCCACTGAGTCAGTACAGGTGTCCGGATAAAGGGATGCCCCGAGTCAATTTTGAAATGCATGTGATGCATACCAGCGACAGACACCAAGACGCACCCATGTCCTGATAGTCATTGCCACAATGGTGTGCATGTAGCACATGTCACTCCCCTGCAGGATCAATCATAGGAAGTTTCATGCCATGGCACAGGCATGCCTGCTAAGTCATACATCACTGTCTCCAGTCACATGGGCAGGGCAGTCAGACAAAAACAGTCTGCACTGTGTCACAATAGTAGGTCATGGGGAATGCAAGTCCTGGAGCTGAACAAGTGCACATGTACATCCCCCACACACCACATCATCTGAACCCTTATCTGTCCACGTCATACCAATTGGACATATGGGAGACCTGTAACACAACCCTCGGAACCTGAGCACCTCACAATCTGCTGTGAATGGGAAACAGCTGCCTGAACTTCACATTCGCATACCCCAGTCTGCACGGTCAGGTGATCAAACACCTATGTGTCACACAAGTATCGTCTCCTATGGTCACATCTCCGGTGGCATGCTGAGCCCCAACCGAGAAACACCCCAGTAGTCCTGACAACGAAGTCACAGCACACTGACACAGAGGCAGACACCTGAGGGGACATATCACTGAGCACAACGTGTCAGCTGATACACGTGAGTGGGAGTACAGAGTGTATTGTATGGCCTGGAGTAGGCATGACTGTCCTGCCCCACGTGAATGAGGGATAAGCCCTGGACAGTAGGCAGGTGGCTAAGTATGTGTGACACACGTAATATACACACTCTATCAACCAAGGTTTTAGAGGGCGAGGACTGGTCAATGATGAAGCATGACACCAGGTGGTGTGTGAGACCAGTCCGTTACTTTTTGTGAGATGCCTTCACTTACAAATACATCCCAAACCTCGTAGTGGCAATTCAGTTAGGAGCAGCTTTTTGTGACACACGTAATATACACACTCCTGGGGCCCAAACATTGTTCCCACCCGCAGCATGGGTGTGTGCCAGATACCCCAGGCACATGTGGTGGATCAGCTCAGCAATTGGACCACATATCAAAGTAACACGCAGATTACATGTCAGAACACAGGCATTGTGTAAGCAATGGACCCACCCATGATGCCCACCACAGAGTTAGGGGAACAAATGCTGTCCCCCACCTTGAGCTAAGCAAAATGCAAGGACACAGTACCCAAGTGACACAACTCCCTGACTGTAAGGGCCACACCTGGGTATCAGATGAGGAGTGGGCAGTGCACAATTGAGGGACATGGGTCCTGGACCATATGACTGATGTACTGTGGAAGTTTAACCAGCCCAGAGGAGGGCACATAGCATGGCAGACAAAGTTCACAATGCAGTCATGGACTCACCCCCTCCTTGCTGCTCTCTGGCCTTCAGCTGCCCATCCAGATCAGGGAAGACCACCGCCAGGATCCTGAGCATGTGGGGGTCAGGAGTCCGGTGTCCGCCCCTCCTGCGAGGAGGCGACAGCTTCAGCTGGACCCGTGCGATCCTCCGGGTCCAGCCCCGAAGGTCCTGCCACCTCTTCTGGCAGTTGCGGATCCGGCGCTTGTAGACCCCCACGGATCTCACGGCCCGGACGATGGTCAGCCATATCTGCTGCTTCTGGTGGGCATCAACCTGTGAGGATGACAAAGTGAAAATGCCATTACTACACATTCAACATATCCGTGCATTACACAGTTGGATATACATGTCTCAATCACAGGGGCACATGATGTACGCAGGCAGTGCAACGATGGCTATGGACAGTTTGCCAGCAGTTACTACATGGTATCATTGCCTGGGAAGTAAAACCTTGTTTAAATGCACTGTCACTGCACTATACCTGTTCAGTGCATGTAACTACACACTATGGGGGGTAACAACTACTCAGTGAGCCTGCTAGCCAATGGCGTGCAGACTGTAAGTCTTGCTAGTCAGACAACATGCACATTTAGTAAGGCAGTGGACAGCACACTCACCTGCTCCCCTGCTTTCCCATACAGCTTGCTGTACTGTGGAAGCAGGGCCTGGTTCTCCTCAGTGCTGAAGGCTGGGGCTCTCTCCACAGTACGTGCCATTGCAGGGTCCAGAGGGTGCAGATACAGCAGCAGTGGTGGTGGCAGATGTCGTCCTGGAGCATGTAGTACAAGCAAGTGAGCTCTCAGGGGAACAGCCAGCATTATATGTGTGCTGCAGAGGCAGATACTGTCCCATGTGTCCAAAGTGATAGGTCCAAGTCGTTTGCATCTTCTGAATCTGGCCAATCCATGGAATTGCACCACTTACACATGCCCACAGCATCCTTCAAAAGTTCAACTTCATGACACCCATGAATTTGCAACATTGTTGTGGGTGACCAACTGAATTCACAGCATCAGACTCGTTAAAGATTTGAAAACGCGTCCGTTGCCAGGCCAGGCCATAGCCAATGGGTGCGCACCGATCGGTCCATTGCTGTACAACGCGTATTATCGAATGACAACGCTGTACTCGCTCACATTGTATGCAATGGCCAATGTGTGCGCACCGATCGGTCCATTGCTGTACAACGCGTACATCGGATGACAACGCGTACCCGCTCACATCGTATGCAATGGCCAATGGGTGCACACCAAACGGTCCATTGCTGTACAACGCGCACTCCGCTCACATCGTATGCAATGGCCAATGTGTGCGCACCGATCGGTCCATTGCTGTACAACGCGTACCCGCTCACATTGTATGCAATGGCCAATGCGTGCGCACCGATCGGTCCATTGCTGTACAACGCGTACCCGCTCACATCGTATGCAATGGCCAATGCGTGCGCACCGATCAGTCCATTGCTGTACAACGCGTACATCGGATGACAACGCGTACCCGCTCACATTGTATGCAATGGCCAATGCGTGCGCACCGATCGGTCCATTGCTGTACAACGCGTACCCGCTCACATCGTATGCAATGGCCAATGTGTGCGCACCGATCGGTCCATTGCTGTACAACGCGTATTGCGAATACAACGCGTACCCGCTCACATCGTATGCAATGGCCAATGGGTGCACACCGATCGGTCCATTGCTGTACAACGTGTACCCGCTCACATCATATGCAATGGCCAATGTGTGCGCACCGATCGGTCCATTGCTGTACAACGCGTCCCTGTACAAGTCACTGGCATATGTCAGCATGCCTGTCACAGGTGAACATATGCCAGCCACATATACTTCCCAGGGAGTGAGGGGCACACCTACAACACCACAGCCTGTCCACACTGTGTCCTAAGGCATGTAAGGCTGCATTACCTGTTCAGTGTATGGGGGTCAACATGTTGTTTTTTGGGTGGCACTTGGGGGCAACCACTCCCAGGCTGTGCCCATGTTCATGGGGACAGAATCCTTGGTGTGTTGTGCACATGAACACTGTGGTGTGCAACTGTTCATTTCAGGGCATGTGGCATGGTCACATTTTACGGTTGTGTATGTGTATGTCATGTCACATACCCCCTGAGTCCCATGTGGGACGGTATGTACGTCCCAGGGTGACCCATTGCCACAATTGTGATGGCCCTCCACAGTCTGTGTGCATGTTGTGTTTCAGATGTCTCTGATTCCATGTGCACAATGGGAGAAAGTTACCACATCCATGTTGTTTGTGCATGGACTTTGATGTTGTGCGTGTGTGTGTCACAGACGTCCATGTCTGTCCTGCCGAGGCAACAGGGACCACTACCTGTGGGGGCCATGGTTGTTTAGCTGTGGTGTATTCATGATGCACCATGTAATGCCAGTGTCCATGTGGCAATACAGGGTCCCTGGGTATCTACCTGTCGATGAGCTGTGATGCCTGGGGCACATCTGTCCTCACATGTCACTGTGGTGTGTGTTTGGAACGTGACAGCAGTACATGGGTACTGTGACACAGCCTAATGATATCCCATAGCACAACCTGGGACTTGTTGAGGACACATGTTGAACTGTGATATTAGATGTTAGCCATGTAGGTGCCATACATGTCCTTACGGAACGGCACACGCATCATGTACTTGTGTCTCGTAATGATGTGTCATGTGATATTGAGTCTGGTCTATGCCACATATGTGGGGTGACTGACAATCTTACTTTCTTCACCTATGCACTGCAGGGCACCAGCTGTCCATCGGCCATTCCCTGACCTTGCAACAATGGTTGAACGGGACTGCATCCGACGGTACCGCTTCACCAGGCCACTGATTGAGGAATTGACGGTGCGGTTGGCCCCACATTTGCAACCTGGCCGGACATACCCTACAGCGCTGACCCCCAAGGTGAAGGTGATGGCAGCCCTACACTTCTTTGCCACCGGTACCTTTCAACACACTGTGGCATCTGCTGGTGGGATGTCACAGACCATGTTCAGCCGTGTGCTCCGCGATGTTTTGGAGGCTATGTTGAGATACCTGAACCAGTACATCTATTTCCCTAGACTTCAACAACTCACTGACATGATGAGTGACTTCTATGCCCTGGGGAGGATGCCGCATGTCATTGGCTCCATTGATGGGACACATGTGGCTTTGGTACCACCACAGGCCCAAGAGCAGGCATACAGGAACCACAAACACTACCATTCGGTCAATGCACTGGTGGTATGTCTTGCAGATATGAGCATCTCACATGTCTGTGCCCGTTTCCCCGGTTCTGCACACGATGCCTACGTGATGAGGAGTAGTCGCATCCCGAGGATGATGTCACAGATGCGGAACCAGCGTGCCTGGCTTGTTGGTGTGTACTGACTTTGTACCATTGTGTGTGTTCTGCAATGTAGTGTTCCACCCTCTTTCCAAATCAGCTAATGTGCAATTGTCTGTATGTAGGTGACTCCGGATACCCCAACATGCCGTGGTTGCTGACGCCCCTCAGGAACCCTGTGACACCAGCCCAGATGCGCTACAATGAGGCACATGGTCAGACCACAAGAGTGATTGAGCGGACATTTGGTCTCCTGAAGAGCCGCTTCCGCTGCCTAGATAAGACAGGAGGGGCCCTCCCATATGCCCCAGCAAAGGTGTGCAAGATTGTCATCGTCTGCTGCATGCTACACAACCTGGCAGTGCGGAAGGAGTTGCCTTTCATCCTGGATGACGATGACCAACATCCGCCACCTGTGGAGGATCCTGGGCTGGACCACGATGCCAGTGATGATGATGATGATGAGGGTGATGTCCGCACCCAGCTCATCTCCAAGTTCTTCAGCTGAATGTGAGTATCCAGGGATGTTATGTCAATGATGTGAGTTTGCATGATATGTGTTGGTGGTGCTCTGGTGCTGTTTGAGTGTGTCCATGTGTTACTTGACTGTATGCGTGCAGCGATGTGTCCTTACAGGTAGTCTGTACTCCACAACAGTGTTGACATGCTAACTTGGTTCTGGGTGGGTATCTTGTGACATGTATTGGGCATGAGTATTGCAGTTCTGTCCTGTTCTTCAGTGCTTTTGACTGTGTGTCATTTCTGTCCTTCACAGGGTACTTTCAGAGTTGTTTGGTCAACTGTGATCCCCCGACACCGTGAATCAACTACCAGGGTGGTAGCTGTCATTTCCCTACAGGTGATGTGCGCCACACCCATGGACTTCCTTTCTTCTACACTTGTTGAATGTGTGCCCACTGCCAGGTGGGATTACCTTGCATCTGTGGTGGTTACAACATGTTGCAAATGTGTATTAAACCTGTGCTTCACTTTGTGATGTGCGTTGTCTGTGGTCACACATCTGACTGACATTTGCTTACTGCACCAGTGGTCTAGTTAACACAGACTGTGAATAGGTGTTGGGTCTGTGCATTGCACCGTATTTCCTGGCAACATCAGTGTAGGCGATGAGTCAGATGGCCCTGGTGTGTATGTGTTGTGTAGCCCTGGTGGTGTGTCTCCCTCATATGTGTCACGTCGCCATGACTCACATGCTGGTGTTGTACTTGCTGTAGCAGTTAGCGTGCACAGTGTCATTTCACAGATCATCATCTCCACTTCAGAAACAATGTTGGAATCACAACAGAGGCAAGTATGGTGTATTAGTGAGTTTATTGACATACATGTGTGAGTATAGTACACAGGATGGTGGGTGCTGTACATTGTGATTGTAATCCAAAGTTCCTAGATGATTTGGAAGTCCTGATAGCAGAAATGTCCTGATTAAAGTCCACAGTCATCTGATACATTGGTCCAACTTGAGCTCCCCATGTCATGTGGGAGAGTTGTGTTGCATTCGACAGGGTGAAGAGTTTGCGCATAAAGGTGATTTTCCAGAACAGGTGTTGGCTTCCTGGGGGTTGTGCATGGCCACCCCCCTTCCCAGCATGCCCATACTTCCTTCCTTTTGAGTGTACTTCACTGTGTGTGGGTGTGACAGCAATGGCAAGATGGCTGACAGTGGTGTCCTGCTGTTGGTTGGTGGCCAGTTCCCAGCATGGCCTTGTGCTCCCCACAACAGAGCACCAGTGTCAGACATCTTTGATGGGGCTTTCCACTCTCTGTGAGGTGTGCATGCTTCAGTGTGAGCTTGCTGGGCCATGTGGGGGGATGTTGAGCTGTGACTACCACTCCCATCATGCTATTGCCTCCACCCCCCTTCCCAGCATGCCCATACTTCCTTCCTTCTGACTCTGCTTCCCTGTGGGGTAGTGTGCCTGTGCTGAATGGATGGCTGACAGTGTTGTCCTGGCGTTTGTTTGGCTACAAGTCCCATGTGTGTCACTGTGCTTCCCACAGCATGACCCAGGGTGGTGGTTCTTTGTGGGATAATTAATTTTAGTGTGAGGCAATGCATTTTCCCAGGTGAGTTGTGTGTAGTTTGTGTTAGGGGTGTGTGTGTGGGAAGAGCTGCTGGTAACTATGGTCATAGCTGTCAGTCCTCCTTCCCACCCAGCCAGATATCCCACCATGGAACGTGCTTCCATTGCAGGGAGTGCAAGTTGTCTTTCAGGATGTCAGTCAGTGGTGTCCTGCTGTTTGTTGGTGCCCAGTTCCCAGCAGGGCCTTGTGCTCCCCACAGCAGTAGCCAGTGTCAGCCATCTTGTCAGTTGTTTTCCACTCCCTGTGATGTGAGCATGGTTCAGAGTGGTGTTGATGGGCGTATTGTGATGGTGGGCAATATCTGTGACTACAACTCCCATGATGCTATTGGCTACACTGACTTGACCAGCATCCACAGAATTCCTTCCTTTCTGTGGGATTCCCTGTGTGGTGGTGTTGTAGTGGTGGCTACATATCTGACAGTGTTTGTTGGTTAGATTTGTGCCACTGCCTAGCTTTATTTGTTGTAGGGTTTGTACATGTCATGACACAGTTACATATCACTATGAGATGGCATGTATTGTGTTAATCTGACTGACATACACATCTTGGGATGATTCTAGTTTTGTTGCTGTGGATTTGCTAAGGGTGCATGGTTTGACTATCCCCTTGACAGTGATGTGTGTTTATTGTCACACAATATTGGGTATATTGGTTGTGTACTCACCAGGCTCTGGGATGTTTTCTAGTCCATATACGCTCACTGGTGGTAGGATGGCCCGCACCTTCTCCTCCCAGGGCCTGAGGTATAGTGGTTTGGCAGGAGGGCCACTGCCGGTGTGTTGGCTCAAGATGTAATCCTTCTTCAGTAGGTCCCTGACCCTCCTGTGCACATCATACCACCTGTTCTGGATGTCTTCCTTTGTGCGCAAACATGGTGATTGTGCGTTCACCCTGTCGACGATCCTCGCCCACATCTTGTTTTTCTGCGACATGGGGGTCTGTTGGACCAGTGTACCAAACAGCTGTGGCTCTACCCTGAGGATCTCATCTACCAGGACTTCCAATTCACTATCTAGGAACTTTGGATTCTTCTTGGTGGGCATAGTGATGGGTGGTGGTGGTGAGTGATGTGTGTGTTGGTGTGCAAGTGAGGGTGTGTGAGTGTGTGTTTTGCTGGGTGTATGTGAGGGTGCTATTTGTTGAGGTGCTGATGGTGTGTGGCTTGTGTGATGGATGAGCTGTGAGTGTGTGTGTGGTTGCTGTCTGTTGGTGTTCTGTGCTGGCAGGTAATTTGAATTTGCAAAGGATCATGGTAGGGATTTGTGTCCTTTATATGGGTGGAGTTGTGGGTGTGTCTTTGTTCCCTGTTTCCCCCAGTATTTATTGGCTTTGTAATTGCTTGTTTGGCCTTTTTTTGTGTGTTTTTCCCTTTGTACTTTTTGTGCATGTAGGAGACGTTCTTCTGACCGAGTCGGACCCTGCAGTTGTCTCGTGCGAGCTTCTCCGAGTCGTTCACGCTGTGTTTGTGCTGTTTTATGTACTGAGTACACGTTGGTCGCGGTGTATTGGGTTGCTTCGGCTCGCTGTTTTGTATGCGTGTCGGTCGTACGGCTTGAGCTCCGTGCAACTCGGTCGTGTTTTCCACGCGATGCATCGTACTGCGCGGCTCGGAATTCGCGGGTACGCTTCGCTCGGGTTCCTTCCTGGTGCGTGTCGGTCGGTTCGATTCGCGCGGTTTTCCGGCCGGATAGCTTTTTTCCACGCGGTTC
Organism: Calotriton arnoldi; assembly: GCA_963921515.1. Taxonomy (NCBI): domain Eukaryota; kingdom Metazoa; phylum Chordata; class Amphibia; order Caudata; family Salamandridae; genus Calotriton; species Calotriton arnoldi. Next base: position 101,579 of record CAWUFW010021277.1, on the reverse strand, counting down.
GGTCGTTCAGTATTGTGTTCCGTACGAGTCGGTCGGATTTTGCACGCATTTCATCGTACTTTGCGGGTCGGGCTGCACCGGTACGTGTCGGTCAGTAAAAATTCCGGATCCGAGTCAGTCGGTACGTTTTCCGGCCCGAATCGGAATCGGCCCCTTAATTGGGATAGGTGCTGGACACTAAACTCAATTAATTTACTATTCCCACTCCAGTCACTATTTAATAGGGGTAGGTGCTGGAGACTAAACGTATTTAATTTACTATTCCCACTCCACTCAGTATTTAATTAGAGTATGTGCTGGACACTAAACTTAATAAATGTACTATTCCCACTCCAATGATTATTTAATTGGGGTAGGTGCTGTACACTAAACTTAATTAATTTACTATTCCCACTCCAGTCAGTATTTAATTGGGGTAGGTGCTGGACACTAAACTTAATTAATTTACTATTCCTACTCCAGTCCGTATTTATTTGGGGTAGGTGCTGGTCACTAAACTTAATTAATTTACTATTCCCACTCCAGTCAGTATTTAATAGGGGTAGGTGCTGGACACTAAACTTAATTTAATTACTATTCCTACTCCAGTCAGTATTTAATTGGGGTAGGTGCTGTACACTAAACTTAATTAACTTACTATTCCCACTCCAGTCAGTATTTAATTAGGGTAGGTGCTGGACACTAAACCTATTTAATTTACTATTACCACTCCAATTACTATTTAATTAGGATATGTGCTGGACATTAAACTTAATTAATTTACTATTCCCATTCCAGTAAAAATTAATTTAAAGTAGATACTGAAAATTAAACTTAATTATTACACTATCCTCACTATAACATTATTATTTTTATAATATTTAATTTTGTTGATAGAAATAATGTATATATAAAATTAAAATACACTACCTAACACTATCACCTATAAACTCAACAACAAACTCAAAATTTAAATTTTACATTTTCTTAATATAAATATTTATTATATTTATTGCATTTTATAAAAATGAATTTAAATATTTACAACAAATAGACAACATTATCCCCTATCAGCACAAAATCACGTAAATAATTTATTACTTCAATTTTACACTTTTATTTTTAAAATATTATTAATTAAATTTTATTTTATCATATTTTTTTTTTTTAAATCCACACCATTAGCCCCTATAAAACCAACATCCCACTACTACATTTATTTTCAAACATTATAATTTTTTGTTGAAATTAATATTTTCTCATTTCTAATTTCTAATTTATTATAAATTTAACATTAATTTTTACAAAACTCACCACACTTGTCCCCTATAAACATCCCACTCCTAAAAATATATTTTAAATTTTGAAATAATATTTATAATTTACATATATAATTGTTTTAAATCTTTAAAATTTAAAAATATTTTTTTTTGTAAATCACCACCATTATCCCCTATCAACCCAACATCCCACTCCTAATTTTTTTTTTTAATCCGAATTTTTATTTTTAAATTAATATTTTAAATTTTAAAATTATTACAAATTAAAACAATATTTTTTAAAACACTCCCCACCCTTATCCCCTATAAACCCATCATCCCGCTGCTAAATTTTTATTTGAAATTTGAAATTAAATTTTAAATTAATATTTTACATATATTAAATTATTACAAATTAAAATAATAACTTTTTAAAACACTCCCCACCCTTATCCCCTATAAACCCGACATCCCACTCCTAAATTTTTATTTGAAATTCGAAATTAAATTTTAAATTAATATTTTAAATTTTAAAATTATTACAAATTAAACAATATTTTTAAAACACTCCCCACCCTTATCCTCTATAATCCCAACATCCCGCTACTAAAAAAAATTTAAATTCGAAATTAAATTTTAAATTTATATTTTAAATTTTAAAAATATGACAAATTTAAACAATATTTTTTAAAACACTCCCCACCCTTATCCCCTATAAACCCAACATCCCGCTCCTAAAAAATATATTTCTAAATTCTAATTACAATTTTAAAGTACATTTTTTATTTTTTTATTAATTAATAATAATTAAAATCTAAGGGGCCCATTACGATACCCGGCGTAAAAAAATCCGCCAGGCATGGAAGCGGCAAAAATCCGCCCGCACACACCGTCTGAACACCGACCACGCCATTACGATTACACAAACCGAAAACCGCCATCGGCGGAAAAATCACACAAAATACCGCCCGCCAACGTCCGAGTCGGAGTCAAACCGCCCGCCACGGACGGAAACACGCACGACAACACAAAACCGCCCGCCCTCACGGCCGACACACCGCACGTGAAATTACGATCGCACCGCCATGAGCGCGGGAAAACTACAAATATACCGCCCGCCAGCGCAAACAACGCCGATGAGAATCGACACGGCAGAAACCATGGCGCCCACGTACCTGCACAGAAACCATCCGCTCACAAAACCAATAGCACACAACATGGCCAACAAGTCCACACAGCAAGGCACGCACAAATACACAAGCACAGTACACATCCCGAAAACACCCCCCGGACAAACAAAAACTACAAAGGCCAGAACCCCAGACACAACACACCTGAAAACAACAGACCATGAGGACACACCCACATAGGTAAGTACAAAAGCAGCACTCCCACAGACCACAACCCCTTGCAACATTGCAAACCAGAGAGGAGAGGAGAGGACACAGTGACACAGCAAGGACAGCAGCACACCACAGAAACGCACACATCACAACCACCACCACCACCACCACCAAACACCTGCACCACAAACCCCCTGCACATTACACAACACACACCGCACCAGCACCACAAACACCATGGCACCACAAAGAATGCCCAAGTTCACGCCCATTGAGCTGACGGTCATGGTCGACGAGATCATCAAGGTGTACCCACAAATCTATGGGAACATGGTCCAGCACACACCACTAGCCACCAGAAACAGAATGTGGAACCGGATCGTAGACCAGGTCAATGCAGTCGGGACCCTGCCCAGGAACAGAGGAGAAATAAACAAACGTTGGAATGACGTCAAGAGCCTGGTCAAGAAGAAGGAGGGCAAAAACAGAGAGCTGGCTGCCGTCACTGGCGGAGGGAATCCCGCGCTCTTCAAGACCTTCAAAGCGTGGGAGGAGAAGGTGCGAGTCATAATACATCCGGAGATCCTCGCCGGATTAGCAGGGGGAGTGGAGGCTGGTAAGTACAAACTAATGTATACCAGCACACCGCTATGTACTCACATGCACTACCACCATGCCACAGCTCCCAGGGACAAACACCCCCATGTCCAGCACACAATACACAACACATCACACACACATGCAACAGACACCACCACACACAGCCCAAACCGAACAACTGTAACATACGTGGGGACATGTGTACACTCAGCCAGCCACGTAACCACCAACAGGTCCCCAAATATGCCAGAAGCGCCACAACGAGCACCCACCACACCCATGTGTCCGCCACAGCTGCACTAACCGACAAGTAACAGGTAAGTGGCAGGAACACAAAGTGCAGTGGGTGGGACGGTGGACAGCCCAAGTACAACACACACCAGGCCCCTAGTCCCACAGCACAGCAAGGAGGAGCATCCCCCACACCCCACAGCCACGTGTCAGCCACCGCAGTGCACAACGACAGCCGAAAGGCAGACATCACGGTCCACAGCAATCGGTGTCAGTGGGTGTCCAGCCACCCCCACGACCCACAACACCCCCCCACCCCCACAGACCTGCAACATGGAGCACCCCCGCTTAGAGCCATGTGGCATCCAGTACAGTGCACGCACGAACAACTTGCAGGTGGGAAACTGGACAGGGCAGGATTACTGGAGGCATGAGGACCGGAACACGACCAACACATGGGACATGTCACGTAGCAGACGAACACGCAGCACCGCCCACCATCACGAACAAGTGAACAATGTGCACACGGACATGAACAACAGACTCACACCCCACATGACCCATCACAGACATAGCAACACCCAAGGAGCCACGTCTGCATGCACAAGCCACACTGAATATAGTACCACACGGCAGCCACTGTGCAACTCATCACACACAACCGAAACACCATTGAAGTCCTGTCCATGTAGCCCCTACTGCCTGTCAACCACACACCCCACAACTACGCCTATGTAAGACAAACAACACTAGACGCAACAGAGCGGAACAACATAAATGCACACGAACACCACTGAACCCATCAAACACACAGACACACCATGCACATACAACATACCATCCATCCCATCCGTCAGCCCCAGTCTCATGAAAGGCATGTCATCCGCACAGCTGCCACACATACAGCAGTCACGCTAAGATACATGCCCATGACCAACCATGTGCCAGAAGTCAATGAAGCGCACGACACACTGTGAGCAACAACACACAACATGGGCCCCCCCGAGCACTGCAGTGATGCACATGGCACAGGGCAGCACGCACACCAAGGAGATGGGACAACTGCAATACGTTGGCTGGCACACAACCATCACTCACTCATAACGATGCGTCCAATGCCATGTCCAGTAATCACAACAGACAGCAAATATGCAGGCCATGTCAAGCATGCACACACCTCAAACCATGCACTGTCATGCTGCCACAACACATGTCACATTCGGCACCCATGGCTCACAGCATGTACCCCAAAAGCATATTCCCTCCCAAATGCGAATCTGGGGCATGGCCCCCATGTTGCCATATGCGTTCCTAAGCGTTCCATTTGAACCCCAAAAGCATATTCCCTCCCAAATGCGAATCTGGGGCATGGCCCCCATGTTGCCATATGCGTTCCTAAGCGTTCCATTTGAACCCCAAAAGCATATTCCCTCCCAAATGCGAATCTGGGGCATGGCCCCCATGTTGCCATATGCGTTCCTAAGCATTCCATTTGAACCCCAAAAGCATATTCCCTCCCAAATGCGAATCTGGGGCATGGTCCCCATGTTGCCATATGCGTTCCTAAGCGTTCCATTTGAACCCCAAAAGCATATTCCCTCCCAAATGCGAATCTGGGGCATGGCCCCCATGTTGCCATATGCGTTCCTAAGCGTTCCATTTGAACCCCAAAAGCATATTCCCTCCCAAATGCGAATCTGGGGCATGGCCCCCATGTTGCCATATGCGTTCCTAAGCGTCCCATCTGAACACCAAAAGCAAAGTACAAACCAGACCCAGGATGGGCCAGGAGCCCGCATACACCAGAGTCACAATAAGTAGGGGCACAGCAACACACCCATCGGCATGGCCAATCCGTCCCATGCCACATGTGCACAGCACACAGTCCCATTGCCAAGCACACACAACTACAGATGCTACAGCCACACACACGCCTCCGGGAAACCCATGTACGAGATTGCACGAACTGTTAATGTCAGACGACAAATACATACTTCGCCAGGTGCAACACAATAACAAATCTCATTCTCTCCACAGGTGACGAACTGCTGGATGCTGGGGATGGAGCCAGCAGCCAGCACAGCCAGCCTACAAGCCCCCAACGAGGACACACGGATCTGGAGGATCTGTCCTCCTCTTCGGACACGGACCACCAAGCAGGCCCATCTGGTGTGGCAGGGCCCAGCCGCTCCCCAGGACCCCTCCTATCCACCAACCCATCATCCAGGGCTGCTGAATATTCCCAGCCCCCTGCTGCCACTGTCGTTGCGGCCACACCCACGGTCATTGTGGCCACTACCACTGCCGCAACCGCCACCATCGCCGCACCGACCACCACCGCCGCCACCACCACCACGTCTTCGCTGGCACCAGCCCCAGCGCAGGTGGTGGCCCGGCCGACTGGATCCACCCTGGGAGCCACAGCGAGGACCGTGGTGAGCAATGTGGCTAGTGGGCAGGCCGGTGGCAGCAGGACTGGTAGGAGGAGCAGGGTCAGGCAAACGCCAGCCTCCCCTGGGAGCCATGCCCTGCCTCAAATGGCCAGAGTCCTTGGGGCCTATGAAGAGGCCCAAGGACAATGGGTCCGGTCTGCTTCAGGCACGCGTGAGGTGCTGGGGGTGCTGAGGTCCATGGACGCCCGTATGGGCCAACTCGTGGACCTCATGGGCCAGCTGGTGGTGGCGGTGAGGTCACAGCCAGGGACAGCAGCTCCCCTCCGCCACCACCTGCCGGGGCGCAGGGTCGAGCAGCAGTGTCCAGTTCCCCTGCGTCCACAGCCAGTGAGCACACCTCAACCACCAGCATGTCGCAAGCAGGCACCCCCCTCGCAAACGTGGAAGGGGCCGTCCGAAGTGGAAACAGATCTCCCGGGAGGACTTCGCACGCTCCAAACGCAAGTGAGGCAGCCAGCCAGCCTTCCGCCAGCCTTCCTTGACCAGCCACTGCATTGACTTGGACTACGATCCCACTCCACACAGCCATCTGGATGGCATGTGTGTGTTGGACTATGGACATAGAACCAGTGGGTACACCCTGAGCATCACGCAGCCATGACCGACAGCTCATTGTCACTGCACGCACCACTTTTGTCATCACCTTACACACAATCACATGTCACAGTTTGAAATAAATGCACCTTTTACACTAACTGCTGTTTGTGCCCTGTGTTTTATTTGTACGGAATACAACGGCCACCTTGGGCGGAAAGGCACCTGATGCGTGGCATGGCAATGGAATCCGGAGGGCCTGTAGGGACCTAGGGGTGGGAGACAGAACAGGAGCACATTCAATGAGTGTGTCACACACCCATCACACAGTACATGTCAACAACTACAAGCAATGTACACACATCGCACAGAGCAATAGGGCACAATGCCACAGCCACCAAAAGTGGCATACTACCCTGGCCATGGAGCGTTGACACACAGCACGCAGTGAACAAACGGCCACCCTGACACAGCACACACACACCTGCACAGATACAGCCACATCAGCCGTCGTACATGGACACTCACCGTCAAGTGAAGTAGCGGGCGATGAGCTGCTGCCGCACATTACCAGCTTCCTCCTCTCCGCTGTCCTCCTCACTCGAGCTGTCCTGGTCTGCGGGCTGGGGCCCTGGTTGATCTCCGTCATCCACGATGAGGGGGATCTGCTTCCGAATGGCCAGATTGTGCAGCATGCAGCACGCCACCACTATCCGGCACACCTTCTGTGGGGAGTACGCCAGCGCACCCTCGGTGCGGTCCAGGCACCTGAACCTGGACTTGAGGAGGCCAAAGGTACGCTCGACCACACGTCTGGTCCTCCCATGTGCCTCATTGTAGCGATCGTCTGCTGGGGTGCGAGGATTCCTCAATGGACTGAGCAGCCATGCCCCATTCGGGTACGCAGAGTCACCTGGGTGTGAGGGACACAGAGAACCGTTGCTATTCCAACTGGACAGGGGACAGCATCGCACAACCAGCACGCTACACCACTCCACATACTCACCGACAATACAGGCACGATCCTGTTGCATATTGGACATCAGTCGTGGCAAGATGCTGTTGCGCATTATGTGTGCGTCATGGGCCGAGCCTGGGAACTTTGCACACACGTGGGTGATCACCATGTCCGCAAGGCACACCACTTGCACATTCAGGGAGTGCGTGTGCTTCCTGTTGCGGCACAGGTGCTCAGTGGCCTGTGGTGGAACAAGGCCGACATGTGTGCAGTCAATGGCTCCAACGACGTGTGGGATTCTGCCAAGGGCATAGAATGCACCCTTCACTGCCGCCAATTCACGAGCCCTGGGGAAGCGGATGTACCTGTTTCGGTACAGCATCATGGCTGCCAGTACATCCCTCAGCACCTTGCTGAACATGGGCTGGGACATCCCTCCTCCAATGCCCACTGTGTGCTGGAATGACCCAGTGGTGAAGAAATGCATGGCGGCCATCACCTTAGCCGTGGGGGTGACAGCAGTCGGATACACCCTGCGGGGACGGAGATGGGGTTCTAACATGGCACACAGTCGATGCAGGGTTGGCCTGTCCAGCCGAAACTTCCTAATAACCTCTGTATCGTCCATGTCCGCCAGCAATTGGTATGGGCGGTCAATGTTCGGTCTCCGCCTAGGGACAATGGCAGAGGACACATGTCAAAGCAACACGACACATAGCAATTTTGCATACACATCACTGACATGACTGAGCAAGCACATGAGCCACAGCCCAGCTGTCAAGCTGGGACGGCACGGCCACAATACACTTACACAGGTCTCCCAACAATGGCAATGGCTAGTGATACAAACCACTGCCATGTGCATGCACATGGGGATCTAGGCCCCAATGACTTGCGGGGCGTGCTGATGGGGACTGACTGCATATCCGTCAAGCGGCAACGCCACGGCAACATGAATGTCTGCTGAGCATGGAACTGCTTCCGCGGCTGGATGAGTATGGCACACGACGACGACGATGTGGGCACAGGCTGAGCGGCCAAAACAAGTGGGACCTGTGGCACGAGGGGATATGAGACAGTAGTAGGTGTCAGCACTGCACCCTATGTACAGCACTGTACGGATCACACCTCCCGAAACATTGACAGGTGTCCACATTGACAGCCCCATGCCAAGACGGCTGTGTGCTTGCAGTCACACGTCACAGGTGAGAGGTTACATTGCACGTGCCAGGTGGCAGACGTACATAGTGGGAGCTGGCATGTGTGTGCATGTGTCTCCTGTTCAGGATCCACCAGATGGGCGCTGACTCTGTACTGTCCATTGGACACAGCATGTTCCGTGGAAGGCTTGTGTGTGTGGGATGGTGGCACTGGATGTGCCTCCGTTGGGTGGGGGGCCATGCACAGGGCGGGTACGTCGATGATTGCGCATTGTTGGTCACGGTGGGTGCACCAACTGAAGATGTGTTGCCCTGTGTTCAATTCCTATGTCCGCATGATGATGGACTGTAGATGTGGGCAGACTACACATTGGTCGATGTGCTGTCTATATGCATGTGCCTTCACACCAGGCACAGCTGCCCCTGCACATGTGACCCCTGCTGGACTCGCTGCTGGGTCTGTGGAGCTGATGCACCTTCTGCGCGTGGGGCGGACAGCTCTCCTCACTTCCCTCATTGCGCATGTCATGACTTTGCCGCAGGTGACATGGATCATGGAGGGCCCACATGTACGCGTGGGTAGGCTACACATGATTGTACACTGGTCGCCACCCCCAGTCAGTGTTTCGAATGGGAAGGTTGTCGTGCTGGTGGTATGTTCGATGTGGCGGATGGGCAGGCCTAGGTGCGGGCTTACATTCCGGACATGGGGGGTAGTTGGATTGGCGACTAGTTGCAGTACACACGGGACACGTCTCTTCCTTTCCACATCTGGGTCATACCTTGTACTAACTGACAGTGATACAGTCATCTTCGCCCCAGCCCTCATGTCCTCCCCTCGCTCCCCCAATATGCATGCTCACCTGCGAGGCTAGCGCTTGCACAGGCAGCCCCAAGCTCGCACCAGAGAGGGCAAGGAGTGTATGTGTGGGTCCAGTTGCACGAGTGGGCTGTCTCAGGGTATGATGTGTGGCGGGACGCCGTCCACCTGCGTGGTGCCCCAAATGGAGACCCGGCCTGCATGGACTATGCATCACAGTCTTCGCCTTCCGGATCCGCCACCTGCGACACCCAGTGGCTGTGGCTGCCCTTGCGGCCAGGCCGCGTCCGTCTGTGGCTGATGGCCCACACATTCACTCTTTGGCCTCTCTGGGGAGGGCTCGGGGGTGGTGGCGCACGCGCTTGCACTTAGTCGCAATGGCATGTGGCGTGGTTGGTATGATGGGCAATGGATGGGATGGTGCGAGCCACCTCCTGTGACGTCAGTGCTGCTCGTGCTGTGGTGCGTCCCCCTACACTTCCATTTGACTTGTGCCATGCTAGACGTTGAGGTTCTATTGCCTGCGTGATATGACCAGGAGGAGCGCGAGGAGACCTCTCACACACCATGCTCCACTGCCATCCCGTGCCCTGTATCGCCTGTGCGGATTGACTATGTTGGGGTTACACCTGGTCGACTGGGGCTGTGTGTGCCTTGTCAAGGGGCATGGCGGGCGCACAACAGGATCCAGCTTGTCCACAGAGGGTGGGCTGAGGTGCGCCTGGTACCGCTTTGTACGTGTGCCCGGCTGCTGTGCACACACGTGTTCACTCCCCCCCCGACAGGTGTCCTCTCACAATGCCCGGGGAAGCGGTGGTGTACTGTTCATGACCCCTCCCAACACGGCGTGCTTCAACTTGGCATGTGCGCATCTACCCGTCACACCCACCCACCTGAGCACTGCGTCCATACGACTTCACACGACACATGTGTGTCTTCCACAGTTGTGCTACTCATTTGCGTTGACATCCAATACCAGTGGACTACATGGTCATGTCACGACTGCTGTGTACTTCACATACTCTCATCCTCTCTCATTCGTACTTGTGAAATGAGTCAGCGGAGACAGTTTTGGTTTCAAACATTATATTGAGTCTTCTGTCCTCTGTGATGCAGTATAGTGGACACTACTGGCAGCGGAATACATGTTGAGGATATACTGAGCATGATTGCAAATGGGATAGGGTGTGGGGTTACATGTGATTGGCTGTTGCATGTGGGATGTGGGCTTCAGAGTGACATCTGCTTGGCCAAGGCTGTGCTAATGTACATTTACGTATAGCTGCGGAGCTGCGGACTTTGACACAGACGGTATACATGTAGCCTACCAGACCTCTTGGCATCATGGGCACAGTCCATCTCAGTTCCATGTGACAGGTTTGCTGCGGTTGTTCCTCATGCACGCGTGCATGTGAGATGACATCAGGGCATGTGCTTGCGTGCATGCAGCGGCGTGCCATTTGTTGTTGCACTGTGGTGGTTACTGGACATGTCACAGTCACTGGGGTCGTGTTGTTGTTGTATGCACTTGTCGTCCATGCAAAGGTCCTGGTATGGGATTCCCGGGGCGGGGGTGGGAGGGGTGCAGCACCCACAGACTCCAGGCGACCTATTCATGTCCACTGAGCGGTGTGTGTGTCCATGGGCGCTGGATCCATGTCGTGTCCTGGTTGTTCGTGCAGTTCCGTCCATGTGGGTGCGATACACAGAGCCCATGCCACTGCCTCCCACGATGCATGCGGTGTTCCTGGATGTGATGGGGAACAGTGTGCATGTCCCGGTCATATCCGATGTCATGGCGATGTCGTTGATGGTGTGGTTACAGTTGCCGGTCGTTTGGTATGGCTGTTGTGGTGGTGACTGGCCAGATCCGTGCGGAAGCTAAGCATGGGTGCGGGGTTGGACATCATAGGTCAATCGGGGAACCTGCGTTGTGGTCCGACGAATTTACAGGTTGTCAGGTATGCGATGCCGTCCAGCAGGGCTTCCATGTCATTGGTGGTGTACATGTTTGCCAGCCAATGTAGCGGATGGTGGCTGTCAAGGTGTTGTTCGTAAGTTGTCCCTTGGAGGACCATGATGGGGCATGCTGGGTGACATTCGATGTAGCTGTTCTCGATGATCCGTCGTGTGGAGGCACAGTGGTCCCATTTCAGTGCGGGAATGCGATGTTGGCCACATACGCCATGCCCCCATAGGCAGAGCAGGCCCTGTCGTGTGCGTCCAGAGGGAGGAGTAGTGGTAGCAGGTCCGCCTTCAGACATGCCGGGTTGGAGAGGCATATCTCCACGGGATGCTGGTAGGGACACCTCCGACAGTAGAAGACGGGCATGACGCAGCTGAACAATGTGATGCGGTAAGTCAGTCGGTAACTTACGTTCAGCAGGGACAGGAGATCGCATCCCAATGTATGAAACAGGTTGGTTTTGTACAGCTTGAGCTGTTCGGCGTAGTTGGGTAGGTGTGTTGCGGTTGCCATTTCGCAGCGGTGCGTTGTGGTGGCGTGCTCCGGCTGTGTGTGCAGTCTGCAATGTGCACGCTCTGAGGTTGCTGTGAGCTCTGTGTAGTCGTAGGGAGACAGGACTTGTGTTCTGTTGGCTTGTTTGGAGGACACGGGCCCTCTTCCCACATGCTTCTCAGACAGTTCAAGGTCAGTGATGTGTGACTCCTTCCAATTAACTTGCATGTGGCCGACATGGGGGAGTGTTTTCTTCTTTCTTCCCCGTCCGTTGGCTGCTTCTGTGATATGCGCTATCTGCCCTGTGGTCGGTCTCCTCGGCAAGCCTGTGTTGGTCTATTCTTGGACAATGGCTGTATTCACCGGCTTCTGTCGTAGGGCTGTGGTTTCGGAGTTGGAATGGAAGGTCATTCAGTGCTGTCTGCTCTCCCTTGTGTGGGCGGCAGGCTGCCTTTCCGCTCTGCGTTGGGCCTTGTGTGTGAATGTTATTCTTGGGCCACCTGTTGTCGGTCCCCGTGCTCTTTGGTGTTCCGTTTTATATGTCTTGTTCATATGTGCAGGGTGGTATGGGTGTTTCAGTGTGGTACTGGCGTTCCTCTTCCCGAAGGGGCCCTGCTTCTCCTAGTTGGTGTTGCCACCGCTGTGTGCTACGCCATGTTTGTTACACTGGGGTGTGTCCTGCGGTTGCGTGTCTTCACTGACATGTGTGCGTCGGTTGTGTGGCGTTGGTTGTTGTCCGTGAATTGGGCGTTGGGGACATGTCTGTGGCAGGCCTGTCACGTGTCATGTGCGTTCGGGGTGGGGCTGATGTGTGTGCTGCTTGGTTGTGTCCCTGTGTCTGTGTGCGACGCATGCATGGCGCTGCGGTTGGCCTCTGCGTTGTGCGCATGTGTGGCGGCGTCATCGGCGCTTTGGGGCCGTGACGGGGTGGTTGGTTCCTAGTCCCAGGTGGTGTGTACACATGTGTTCCGCGATGTTACGATTTGGCCTGTGTGTCATATGTGGATGCAATGGTGGATGTGTAGTGTACACGCGCTGGTGGGGGGTTGTCCGCTTTTTCCGCCCTTGCACTGTGTGCGCTGTTTGCGTGCACTTGTTGTGTGTGTGCCTACCTCCGCGGTACGTTGCGTCCTTGGTGGTGCATCAGCAGGAGCATGGGGAGGGCCTGCAGTGCTGGATTCATGCTCGGGGGAGCCGCTTCTTCGTTGTCCGTGCTCGGCGTCCGTGTTACCGCTTCGGTTTGTCGTACGGTATCTCTTGGCCGTGGGAGCCGTTTGTTTGCGGCATCGTAATTTATGCGCCGGGCGGGACGTGTTTCGTCGGACGGTGTGTGTCAGTTGGGCTGCGCCGCTACGTGTACGGGCGCACTTTGATGGCGGACGGTGTTGCTGGCTTGCCGGCGGTGTTTGGCCTACTTTTCGCATCGTAATTGGGCGGGCGTGTGGACTGCTGCGTGCCGGCGGTAACTGGTGGTTTTTGCATCCGCCAGCACGGCGGTTGTGCTTCCGCCCGCCATCGTAATGAGCCCCTATATTTTTAATACACTACCCACCCATATCCCCTATAAAACCAACATCCCGCTCCTAAAACAATATAATAATATTCTTTTATTTTATAACATTTAAAATAATTTACAACTTAACATTAACTCTAAAGAAATTCAAATATGAGACAAAAACGATATTTTAACATGTCGATATTTTTTCAATCGATATTACTAACATCGATATTTAACAAAACACTTCAAAACGATATTTTCAACATCGATATACAGAACATCGATATTTAAGACTGTCGATATACTTAACTCGATATTTCTGTACATCGATATTAAAAAGTCGATATTTTGACTGTGCACCATGCCCACCTACTGCTAAATGGTTCAGCAGAGCAACAGTATCTGTCACACAAGCTTCCTTCGTTTTTGATGCAACAAGTAAGTAATCTATATATTGCACCAGTACCGAATTTTCTGGCATTACCAATGACTCCAAACATTTTTTCAATATCTGATTGAAAATTGAGGGACTCTCTATATACCCTTGAGGAACTCGGCACATGCCAAAACATGGTCTCCGAACCGGAAAGCAAACAAATATTGACTATCCGGATGTAAGGGTATCGAGAAAAATGCTTGACATAAATCAATCACAGTGAACCACTCTGCATCACATGGGATTTAATAAAGTATCACTGCTGGGTTTGGTACACTTGGACAGCAAGGTATCACTATTTTGTTCACCTGCCTCAAATCCTGTACGATCCTATATTTTCCGCTTGGTTTTTTAATACCCATAATAGGTGAATTACAAGGACTTCCCAATATTTCTTTTAAAATACCTTGTTCAATCATTTGGTCAATTACTGGTGTTACTCCTGCAATTGTCTCAGGACTCATTTTGTACTGCGGAATTTTTGGAAATTCTGCTCCTTGTTTCACTGAAATTTGAATTGGGTCAATTCCTTTCATCAGCCCAATATATTGTCCTGTAAAATCCCACACATCCATCATCACTCTGTCTCTCAATTCAACTGCCAAATCTTTCACAGTAAACAAAGGGAATTCATCATTCACTTCTGACTCTTGTCTTGCCAACATTAATTCAAAAGCAAACTCTTCGTCTGGGGTCTGAAATGCTATTCCATCTGGCGTACAGTAGATGGTGCAATTCATTTTGCAAAGCAAGTCTCTACCTAACAAATTTACTGGACTCGAATCACACACCACAAAACGATGCGAGTCTCGAAAATCTCCAATGTGTACCTTCATTGGTTTTGTCACTGGAGTTTTAATCAGCTTATTAGATACGCCAACAACCTGGATTGTTTCTCCTGAGAGGGGTAGGTTTGGAATTTCCGCAGTTCTTACTGTGGAACGGGTAGCACCAGTGTCTACAAGGAATGTTACTGCATTACCTTCTACTTCTCCATCCACAAAGGGGCCACAGTGATCTACCTCAAGAGATGCGCCAAGCACGCACTCCTCCTCCCCTCCCAGGCACCGTCATTGAGATGTATCTGAATCACTCTCCTGACACTGTAGCCAATATTGTGAAGACATTTGTACATTTTGATTATTTCCATTCTGTCCTCCTGAATGAAAACACACATTTGCACTGTATTTTTGTAGTTGAGCATTCACATTACCTGACATTGGAGCTTGTGGTATCTCTGCCTGTGTCACTACTTGCTGTTGCTGATGTTGTTGCTGTTGATTACTATTCACTACACTTTGCATCTGCTGATTGAAATTCTGATTCTGATCCATTACATTATTTTCCAGAACAACCCTACACTCGCGCCTCCAATGCCCGAACTTACCACACGCATGACAAGGATACTTCTTTTTCAAGTCTTCCTTATTACCTCTACCTCTGCCTTTCACCTGTGTTTGAACACCTCCATTCATCACAACACCTCCCATAGTAGAAAACTGTCCATTCTGAGTATTCTGATTCTGACCTTTTCCCTGGAAACCTGTCTGAAAACCATCTTTCTGTGCTGCTTTCATTTGTGCCCACATCAATTTCTCTTTTAATTTCTTGTGCCTTGAGTCAATTTCGTCACTACAATATTTTGCATAACGAAGTATCTCATCTATACTTTTGCTTCGCCAGCATATCAAATGCTGC
Source organism: Calotriton arnoldi (assembly GCA_963921515.1). Lineage (NCBI taxonomy): Eukaryota > Metazoa > Chordata > Amphibia > Caudata > Salamandridae > Calotriton > Calotriton arnoldi. The sequence goes on along the minus strand of CAWUFW010021277.1, from coordinate 86,152 downwards.
TGAATCTTATTGCTAATTTCTGGTTTCAGTCCAAACACAAACCTATACACAAAATGTCCCATCTCTTCATTAGTGATATTCTCCATACCACTATATTGTTTAAACACCTGTAAAAGCCTCTCATAATATGCATGCACTGTTTCTTTTGACTCTTGAGTTCTCCTGTCTATTTTAACCCAATCTGTCTCTTTTGGTGAAATTTTACCTTTCTAATACGTTATGACCTGATTATATTTTTTCATTACTTCATCCAGGGCTTTAAGTGGGATGAAAAAACTGGAGGGTCTCTCAAAGGGGTGTGGCCAATGTAATTAAGGGCGTGGCTTAAAATCACGTAAGCTAAAAATCTGTGCTTAGCATAGTGTCCCTCCCGACTTGTATTTTACTGTTTCTGTCATTGCATCCAGATATATGATACAACAAGTAACATCATACCTACAACAAGTAACATCATACCTACAACAAGTAACATCATACCTACAACAAGTCAGGACTATTGGCTTTGTCAATGGTTGTTAGTTGCATAAAATAAATAAGCAGCAACTATGGCTTGAATATAATATTGAAAAAGCTGCCACTTAAAGCCCTGGTGACACCACGACAATGTTGCTGCTCCTGAGTTTCCAAAAGGGAAGGGAAATCCAGAGAGAAAATGTCTCTCTTTAAAGGATTTCCCTTCCCCTACAACGCTCACCTGGCATGACGCCATGCCGTAACTTCTCCACTAGTGAGAAATGAGCAGTGTGAGCAGGCGCACAACCATGTGCCTGCTGTCACTGCAGTCAGAAAAAAAACGGACCGCCTGTGCCAGGGCACAAAACAGAGCCTGATAGGGACCCGTTTCGAGGCCCCTTTTAAAAAACTGCCGGTGCTCAGTACCGGTGAGTCCAGGCCCACTTAAAGCCCTGACTTCATCTGATGGTGCTCCTGTTTTTGGATCTCTAGGGTATTCTTCCTTAGGCCAATCTGTTGCAATCTTGCACTCAACCCACAAATCTGCTGGAACCACAATATCAAACAAGCCATCCAGATCTTTTAGTAAAACTTTTGACTCCTTTACAAATCTTTCCACTTGTCTATACCATTCAACTGGTTTTCCCCTCAATTTTGGCAAGTTATTTGTTAAAGACTATGGGGCCGATTCCGATTCGGGCCGGAAATCTCTCCAACCGAGCCGGACCCGGAGAGATTTCCGACCGAATCGGACCCGTGCAGTCCGACCGAACGAGTACGATGCGCACGTATGCCATCGGACACGAGTCGGTCGGACTCCCATTGAAGTCAATGGGAGCCTGTCGTACAACGCGTACGCGGGCTCCCATTCACTCAATGGGTGCGAGGCGGACAAGTGCGCCCCTACAGCGTGTACGCGGCAAAGCGATTCGCGCCGTACACGCACAGGTAGGGGGACCCATGGGTCCCCCTGTGTGCGACTCGCACGGCTACGCGTACAGGGGGTTCGACACGGACCCCCAAAGTACGGCTCCGACTGCTCTTTGGAGCCGGAGTGCGCGGCTCGGTCGGACTGCTCGCGGCGCGCATCATACTTACCCGGCCGGGGAACATCTCCATTGCGCGGTGCGAGTCGAGTCCGAGCGAGTCGGTCGGTGCGGTTAGACCCGGGAACGAGTCGGTCGGAGCGGTCGGGATGCCCGGACGAGTCGGTCGGCGAATACGCATCGTACTCGCTCGCCCGGACGCGCGTACGGTTCGGTCGGGAAATAGGGCTCCGAATCGGATCCGGTAAAGCCGAATCCGATTCGGAGCACTACCGGCCGAGATCGGAATCGGCCCCAAAATATCCTGTCTATTCCATGGCACATAAACATATCCACCACCTGGTACTTCTCTCATTGGATCTATCATTTCAGTCATCACTGTCTCTTTATCTGTTTCCCTCACTGGATACATTGATGATTTTGCCCCTGCATTTGCAAGCATCTCTTCTTCCTTTTTAGCCCATCTGCCCTTCCATCGCTCTAACTCACCCCAGCGCTTCAATGTATTAATTAGCTCTTTAATTTGCAATCGTTTCCCAGAAGCATTCAAACTCTCTAAATCTTTATCACTAAACTCCAATCGATATGTCTTTTGTAAAGCCTTTGACTTCTCAATATCCACTCCATATGTCTGTGTTACTTCAGCAAATTTCTCATGAAGAGCCTTGGCTCTCATTGTGATATTCTTACACAAAAATTACTCTTCTTCCTGATATTTACTCAATCTTTCTGGGCTTATCATACCTAGAATCATTTCTTCCAAATCCACTTTTAATCTACCTACATCCACATTGAAATTCACTCTGTTCGACACCATTCCTCTAATCCATTTATCTAACTCTTCTGGAGATGGTCCTATTGAACCCCCTGATGTTGGTGTTGCCTCTCCTAAATTCTGTAACAATCTCCTTGGTCCTATCTGCGTATTACGCTTTGGAGTCTCTACAGGTCTCTCTGAAATATCAATCAAAGGTTCCGCTACACTCGGTCCAGCACTTCTACAAACTCTGTCATCATTAACTGGCACCGCCAAGGCGTGCAATTGAGATATTTTTTAACCTTCACTGTACAACGAAACTATTGGACCAATTGTCACTGGTACCGATAAAGCTTCTGCATTCAAATTTAATTGATTAATCTTTTGTGTCAAGTCATTTTTTACTTGCCTTGAGTTATCAACATTTCTTATTTGAGAGGACTGAGAAACCTCAACTTCAATTAATGGTGCGTTAGGAGTAACCCTCTCTTGTTCTTCCTGATATGGCGAAGGTTTATTTAATAAAAGCTCATCCAAAAACTCATCATCAATGTCATTGGGATTTGATTCTGTACTTTCTACTTTTTTCTTTTTCTCTTTACATTTTCCTGTTGTCTGATCTTCCGCTACCATAACCGGATATAAACCTTCACTTTCTCTCACATCTCTCCTCCATCTCTTCATTTGTGCATCCCATTTGGCCTCTGAATATCTATTCATTGTATTTCTGTATCTATTCTCTGTCCAGTTTTTCTCTCTCTGATACGCTTCATGTTCCCATGCTTCAAGCGCTTCATACTGCATTGGTCTAGGATTAGGTCTCAACCTGTTCATTTGATACCTTACATTTTCTAAGATTCTCACATTAAAAGTATCATTCTCTGGAAAGGCCAAATCACCATCTCCTTTGGTATATTTCACCCAGTTCTCTAACCATGTGCACGTATGATAACCATGTTCCAAAGTCATGAAAGCAGCTGGTGTACCATCTTTCGGTACCAGGACTCCTGTTCTGATTTCAATTGGTTCATCCTTTCTGAATAATGTCCTCATCATTTTTAACAATTTAATTTCTTTTCAACTCACTACGCTAATTCTAAATTAACAAACACAAAACTCCTTCGCAAATCTTCAGATGTTATTCGTACACTACAACCAATACCAGCGCATCTCACACCTACCAACCAATAGTTGCCCGACACTCACTGTGACGTTTCACTCTAGCTGGCCAATGTCAGCGCGGCTCTCAATGATACTTCACACTAACTGACCAATGCCAGCGCAGCACACAGTGACGTCAGTGTGACTCCTACAACTGACCTTCCTTTTACAAAAATTCCTACGTTAATGTTTTTCAAACTCTTTTAAAAAGAATAACATGCTAGAAACAACATAAAACAATTCTGCTTTGTCTGCCCCACAAAACCGAAAAGATAGATACAAACACACAAAGAATTCTTTTGCTACTAGCAGAATATCGACCAGCGTTATTCCAACCTCTCTCAAGCGAAAGATTCTCGGGACTTCTTCAGCTGCGCTTTCTAAAGGTACCCAAATAAATCTTCACTATACAAACTTCAGAGTTCCCTATGCAATATTAACAACCTCCTTCGTTGCCTAATATCACACCAGCAGACAAAACACTTCTGTAGTGTATGCCATACTAATTCCTCTGCCCATTAGGCTAATAATATTCCGGGATCTTAGGCCACTCCGTGCCTGAGTTTAAGGTCAACGACGGACCACTACATACAACTTATGACCTGTTAATCATTAATTCAGACCTATTCATTCACCAAATTTAACCCTTTAAACAACCATCTTCTGCTACCATAAACTGATGCAGCGTTTCGGGAACTCAGAAAGCTAGTTCCCTCCACACTGTATGAGTTTAGAACAACTTACTAGTTTAAGCATTACCTCTAAATGATGGATCTTTTTTAAGAAGGCAGGGATTTGGTAAATAATAATCTGAAATTACACTGTGATTCAAAACCATACCATAATAACAACAGACACTTTTCCGTTAATAACAATAATCTTTATCTACATAATGTGATGCTCATCAAGTACAAATACAGCACAAATCGGAGTACTTCACACTAAGAACATTCAATTTCAATCAGTTCAGTATACAACTCATGAACAGCGCAATAAGAGAGTGGATAGGTAGAGAGACAAAAGAAGAGAAATCATCTGCAAACAAATATGCAAATCGGAGACTGTTTATAGTTGCCTATCATTCAAGTCTTAAGATTAGAAATGCTACCCTCTGGCCATGAAAGTAAGCAGGGCATTTTCAGGCTTCTGTATCTTTCTCTTCCGCAGCATGTTCCCATTTCGTTCACGTCAAATGTAACTTTTTCTGTCCACATGTTCGCTTCCAGAGGAACTCGCTTTCAGAGGCTCATTGTTTCCTCCATAACCTTGGTCATCACCGAAGACACACGGAAAACTGATTAAGCACTCTCCCTTCCTCACACCATGGTTTAATATTTCAAGCTAGATTTTCTGAGGCCTTTCTCCCCAGCATAGAAAAAGCCATTTTCTAGGAAAAGACAAATACAACGTGAATATCATATCTTTTGCATGTGTTTATTCTCTGAAAGTGTTTTGCTTAGCAATATTATTGGTTTGCACAAGATTCAAAAAGCATTAGTATAATCATTAAACTTGCAGCCCTTTAATCATTAGTTTCTGCATTAGTCATGTGCAGGCTTGCGGCCTACCCCAGATTTTCTCTAAACGCGTTCTCATTTACGCATACGCAGTTAAATTCAAATGCGGTTAATAGCACACAGTTAACTTTTTAATGATTATTTTGAAAAATGAGAGGTTCAATCCGAGCAGGTTTTGTTTCGCGAAAACCCTGCTCCATCAGCGGCTTGGGGGCATGCACACTGCCGGTGCTGATTGCGTGGATGTCATGTAGGGGTCACCAGGGGCTGCAGCTGCGAACCCTGGCTTGCCCTTTGCTACCCCTAGCACTGCCTCTGCGACCCCTGGCCTCAGGGGAGCAAATTCAGTACAGGAACACAGGGGCAGCTGGGGCTCCACTCTCTTTATTTTCTGTCAATTTTTTATTACACTCTTATTGAATAAATAAAATGCATTATTCACTAATAGTGTAATAAAAATGGAGTACAATAACCTGGAATATGACCTTCCATGGCAGCTGAGGTAGATAAAAATGCTTTTAAATGTATGTTGTGTGCGTACTTGCGGGTGAGAGTGTGTTTATGTGTGAGAGAGTGTATACGTGTGAATTTGTGTGTATGTGTGTGTGAGTGAAAGTGGAGGTCATAGGGCATGTGATGTCACCTCCGCTACCCCTGGCATTTTGGTGACTGGACATCCATGGCTGATTGGTCTATAGCACTAGCTGCTGATAAAACACTCACACCCTCCATGACCTAGAAGGTATAAAAGGTACAGGGGCTCATTTTGCCAATTTAGTAGGTAGCATGACACCGGAATTGGCATTACTACCATAACCAGACAAAGTATACCAAAGAGCACAAATATTCCTGCATAGAGTGCATTGCCGTGATCCAGTATGCTTGTAGTGAGGGCCTGGGTAATGGTGCACCTTGAGACCAGGGGGAGCCACTTGAAGAACTTGAATAGCATGTGCAGGATGAAGAAGCAGGAGCATGTGATAGCATTGATCTGTGATACTATGGAGAGTTTGCTTTTGAGGATGATCCCAATGTTTCTGGCGCACTCAATCGGCGTGGGGCTAGGATCTTAGGGCATCCATGAGGAATTCCATGGGGTGCTCTTGCTCCTGAAGATCGACAACTCCATCTTGTAGGTGCAGAGCTTCAGGCAGTTCTCATTCATCCAGTCTGCGACGCTGGTCATGCAGTTGTGAAAGTTGGTCCAAGTGTTGGTGGGTCTTTGGAGAGTTGCGCGTCATCAACGTAGGAGATGATATTGAGGCCATGGGATCTGGTGATGTTGGCTAGTGAAGTCATGCAGGTGTTGAATAGGGTAGGGCTGAGAGACGATCCCTCTGGGACTCTGCAGATGATTTCCTTGGGTTCGCAGGTGAATGGAGGGAGGAGTACTCTTTGGGTTCTTGGGTGATCCACTTATGTGCTGTTCCCTGGATTCCAGTGTGTGGTGGGGTCGGGAGTCTTTGTTACACCTCTCTGTGGTGGATGCACCATTTTGGTGCAATCCCAGATTTATTACCTTCAGCAAATCTGGGATTGCATCACATTCCATGGTTGGATGTATGGGAATGCCAATGCCCCGCACATTGAAAGCCTACCAAAACTAAATGCAATGCAACGCAGCACAAGCCACTGAATTGTGTTACATTTCTTTACAAAGTCACACAATGCGGTGCAAATAGCCCCTTGCATACCTTTGTAAATCCCATTAAAGGAGTAGCCTTGCCTTGCGACAACTTGCGCCACGCAAGGACAAAACAAGCCCGTCATAATTCTGGGCCGAGACATTTGTAAGAAATAGGACAAAATACGGTGGTGTGCCTTGATGTTAGGCTCCACATGGTTGGTAGTTGAAAAAGTGATGGGAAGAATTCTACCATACTGGTTGCTTGTGACTTTAATACCACTACTATGAACCCAGGGATGACTATACAGCAATCTGGGAAGAAGACAACGATGGATGGGTTATCCCAACTTTGATCCCAACAAACCGTCTTTATCTGATTCTCCAAGACATTTCATGATCCTCGAATTGTGTCGCAGAATGTCTTGCATTGCTTTTAAAGAAACCAGTGTTTGCCAAGAAAATATCAGATTATTTCTGCCTCCACTGGTTTGATAAAGACTGTAAATTAGCAAAGAAAGCTTTATTGTCAAACCATCAAAAATAATGTCAGTGAGTGCATCATAGGAAAAAGGCACCAGTATAAAACCAGCAGAAAACTGTTGGTATTCTCACTTTCCACTACTCTACTCAGCATGTAAACTGAGTGGCACATTTTCTAGCTGCAACAGGTGATAGCAATGAGATAGAACCATTTACAATAAATGAAGTCATTTGGGCAATTATTAAGCTAAGCACCCGGTCTGGACAAAATCCAAGCAGATGTATATAAATCCAATCCTGTGTTATGGGGGAAATACATGGTATGCTTGAGTGATGCTATTTTATTCCCCTCAGCATGGCTAGATGCAGAGATTATACCTTACATAAAAAGGAGATAGAAGTAATGTGGCCAATTACCACCTGATAAGATATTTAGACAATATTCAAAAACAAAATTCATGCACCGTACACTAAATCTGAGGAAACTAGGCTGAGACTAATAAGATCTTGTCTCACTTCCAGGCTGGCTTCAGGAGGGAGATAAGCATGTTGACAAGATACTCAGATTTTATCTACTACTTCAGAAATATGTAGTATTAAGGAAAGTAGCAATATACGTTGTATTGTTAGACCTGTGCTCTGCCTTTGACAATGTTCCAAGAAACCTTCTAAGGTCTTCATTGCTTGCCCAGGGCATTCTGCTGGGGCTGCTCCATTTGTTGATCAGGTTACATAACGGAAATATGGCCAGAGTACGTGGCGGACCAGCAGGTGAAATCACAGCCCCTTTTTCTGTCAATTTTGGTGACATAGGGATTCTTCAGGTTTTCTCATTAGCTTCTCTACTATTCTCCTTATACATGAGCCTTGTAGTTGAAGCAATTAAAGCATGCCCAATCATGCAGATAATGAGTATCAGGGATCTAATATTGCTACCTTCAGATTGGACAATTAAGGCATAGAGAAGGTGCAAGAATTCACCTACTTGAGAATCAACAAAACACACAATGTGAAATGGAAGTAGCACATAAACAGGAGAAGTTTCTGGCCTTGGAAACCAGAATTAGATGTTACTCTCGTTATTTCTTTGTACCGAAAATGGGTGGAGGCCTTCATTCTATTTTAGATCATGGACCTCTCAATTTCTTCCTGGTGAAGGACAAATTCAGGATGCTCGTTCTGGACCAAGTTCTACCTGGCATAAATCCAGAGAATGGATCAGCAAATGCCTATTTCCATGTTCCCATCTGGCACACCAACATGCACTACTTGTGGTTCAAGGTGGTCCATGAGCATGAAGGAGATGGCGGTGGTCGCAGCATGCCCCAGGAGTTGATGTATACTAGTTTTCCTCAACCTCAACAACTGGCAGTTGAATGCGTGCTCGTCACAGTCAGTTGTGAAACAACTCCAGATGACCGTGAACCTCCTGACATCATTGGAGCTCACTATCAGCGTGCCAGTGTCACTCCTGGCTCTGAGGCTTCTTGGGACTATTGGCCTTCTGTACACTACTCATCAACCAAGCCAGGTGGCATATGCTGGCTTTGCAGCGGGACGTGAAGTCTCAGAGGCCCCAGCACCAAGCGAACCTGTCAGATTCCATCCAGGTTTTGGAGGAGCCTGCAAAGGATCTGCAGTTGTGGCTGCTCTACCACCATTGGACCCTCAGCAAACCACTCTGCTTACCCCACCCAGAGCTGGCGATGGTGACGGATGCATTTCTGCTGAGTTGAGAAGGTCATCTGGGAGAGATGGAAATAAGAGGACTTTTGTATCTGGCAGAGACCTGTCTCCACAACAACATGTTGGAGTTGCAGGCTATTCGATTGGCAGAGGCTGGTTAGGTGGTCACAGACAAATCCCCCACCACATGGTATTGCATCAAACAGGGCAGAATGGGCACCAGGATTCTGTGTCAGAAGGCATGCATCTTTGCAACTGGCTGGATTGTCTGGGCATTTCCCTGATTGTGCACCACCTGGCAGGATCTTTAAATGCTAGGCCTGACAAACTCACCCAACGATGCCTAGTGGATCATGAATGGCAGTTACATACAGATATGGCACAAGGCATCTTCCAGCAATAACCTCTGCTCGTCATGTGAGTGAGGTTCAAGCTCTGTCATTCTGGGCTAACCACCTGCTTACTAGGCATACTGGTGCTGAGGTTAGATTGACATTTCTACTGAAGGTCGTGAGTCCCTTTCAGGTCAGACAGTCCACCATGCTCCCGACATGCTTTTCTCTGCCTCACCCCTTGAAAGAGGAGGAGAGACTCCATTGTTTGGACTCAAGAAGAGCGCTGCGATTTTAGGTCCATTGGGTGGATGATCAGCTCTTTGTGGGGTATTCCACAGCAAAGAAAGGCAAGGATGTGCAGAAGAAGACTTTATCCAGGTGGATAGTCATCTACATTACAATCTGCTATGCACTGGGCAAGAAGTAGGCTTCAGAAAGATTGTAGGTCCATTCCAACAGGGCCAAGGCTGCTACCACTGCACTGACATGCAGAGTGCCTTTCATGTATATTTGTCAGGCTGTGACATGGCCTTCAGTACACTTGTTCACAAACCATTATTGCCTTGCAGCCAGGTCCTAGAGGAATGGCATTCTAGCCAGTCGGTTCTGCAAGACTTTTTTGGTCTGAGTCAGTCCACAGACCCACCCTGGAGGTAGGTACTGCTTTGGTATCTATTCCAAAGTTGTGGAATCTGCAGTTAGAAGTATCTATCAGAAGGCTGCTATGTCTGGACGATCTGTCGCCCCGGCCCTACATGCCCTCCCCCAAGCTCACCCACAGATACAATAGATGGAAAGTCTTAAACCCCTTCCCTAGTAAAGTTAGGCTATGGTGTAGTCTCACCTTTCGCATAAATACCAGTGTATCCGGCAGGCAAATCTACCACACAGTACACCGACACGAATCACGCATGTACGGGTAATTTACATAAAGAGTCCATACAACAAACTTATAAGGCATATATTGTTAATAATTTAAGTAGTTTTTAATTCATAATGTTTTCAGTGTGCAACAATGATACAGTAGACCCATGATACATTGTCAATATCTGCATATATACTATGTATGTGTAACTCTGCAACTCTGTACTAAATGGTATACTTAAATTCATGCACATCCTCAACTGTTGTCTAAGTACGTTAAAATAAAAATCAATAAACATTATTGGAAAAAAAAGTATCTATCAGAAGAATAAGTTACTTTCCTTTGCTCTTTTTAGTGGATACTCTATTAAACTACAGATTCCTCACCGCCCTGTCACCTCCCCGTTGTGTGAAATGGCCTCTTTTCCAGCTAAAAAGGTTCCAAATTAGAGATCTGCACACTTGCACAAATATTTGGCTCTTTGAGCTCTGCGTTCAAGAGCACGGGCAGTGTCAAGAAAGAAGTTGATGTCAGTGAGCTTGGGTGGCACTTATAAGCACTTCCAACCATCCCTTTTGGGACGGAGCAGGTTCGATGTGGAGCCGCAAGATGCCATTTACTAGCACAGTGTCTATCCTGAAAAAATATCCATAATCAATCTGGCACCTGGGCTTCTAAAGCTGAGAAATCTGCAGTTAGATCGAATATTGACCAGAAAGAGTATTACCAAAGCTACTTAACTTGCTATAATGAAGAAAACATTCAAGGCTTTTCTGATTTTTCAGAGTTATACTTCCACAAAAGAGTCTTCTTCAATACCTATTAAATCTAGTCAACAGTGGCATTACTTTTTGACCTTCAGAGAATGGAAATTTCAATGCTAGCCAAGTTGTGACTTGAATTATACTGGGTCCAGGTATAGAGCACACTTGAGTTGGAGCAATCTAAGAACGCACTGATGGAAGTATTTTCTCTAACTGGTAGTGGCAAGCTTGACCGGTTCAATCCTGTACCCTACTTGCTGAACAAATGGGTAACCCCAATCTCTGGACAAACCCTTAATCCATTACTCAGGGAGTAATGATTGAGTTTAAACTACATTCAAAAAGTGGTGCATGAAAGTGTTAAATTCTATTATGATCAAAGAAGTGTTATCCAAGGCTTCTTTTGTCAGGAAATGCTTCCCTGTATTTGAGATCTATTTAGATTAGGTGGAACCAGTATTGGCTAAAACTCTGTACATGATGCTTAGGCTTGGTACCTTGCCCCTCAATCATTTTAACCATAACCATAAGTGGGAGAAGCTCACAGGAAATCATGCCATTGTTATCAATGACTGGGGTGTATTAATGATTAAATGTATTTCCTTTTTTTTGCCCTTTGTATAGCCGCCCCAGAGCAAAATGGCTTAAGGAATTGTATAAAAATATGTGTATCCACAATGTAAATGTTGCTGTACATTTGAATGGTCAGATACCTCAAGGACTATGGTGTTTGCTTTTATTCAACACATGGAAAATTTGAAAAAGTTTTGTATCAAAAAAATCATAAAGTTCTTTCTCTTTTTAGCCTACTGCATGTTTTTATAGCTATGTTTTAAATGGTTTGTTTTTTGAAAATGATATTCAGTGTTTTTAATCCTTCTTTTTATGTGTTATGGGTACTGTCACAACATAAACTATTTATTCATTCATCATATCTGATAGCGATCAGGAAGAGAGACAAAAGGCTGTCCCTTTCTAAAAGACCCATCACACTCTAGCAGGGGCAGTACCTCTCCATGGGCTCCGGGGCTTCGCCCCCTTAATTATTTGCCCCAATTTGTTTTACTTTAAACTTGGAATAAATGGGATGGGCCATAAAAAAAAAAGAAACACGCATACACACTCTTTCATAGTCACTCCAAAGCAATGAAGACGATTGTCTAATCTTGAAAACACACCTGCTTAATGGCCATTCACAGCGTTTGCCCTCAGGCTGCAATTGATTGCAGAGCTGACGATCTCACAGCCCTGAGGTATGTGATGTCATCAGCCCAGCAAAGCAATAGCCTCCTTGGATAAGCTCCGCCCCTTGATGACGTTTTGGGAAAGTTAGCCCAGTGCGCATCAGGCTGAAGCCCTGAAGAACCAGGGGCTTCACGTCAATCAAGGAATGGAGATAGGCGCCTCACCCTTCCCCACTCGTCACAGAGTGGGGTTGGGTCAGTGCCTCCACCCCAATCTGTGACGAGGTGGAGAAGGATGGAGTTAAAGGGTTAAGCCAGGAAGCTGAGAACTGGAGTCTGCGCTGTGTATCACACTATGGGGCCGATTCCGATCTCGGTCGGAGGCGCACCCAATACCATTCGGTCGGGAAAAAAGCCATGCGAAAGCCTGTTTCCCGACCGATCCGTACAGCACACCGAACGAGCAAGTACGATGCGCACAACAGCAAAGAATCCGGCCGAGCCGTACTCACCCAAACCAGGTCCTGTTCTCCGACCGAGGCGAATCCGGAAACGCCGAATCGAGTCGCACGGAAGGAAAAATGCAGCCCCGTCCGGCCGGACAAGTACGATGCGCTTTCCGTACGCGCCGAACCCGTCGCTACGCACGGCACGTCAAAGCATCCGGGAGAGGCGCACATAAGCTCCGATTCGCGCCACAACACGATCCACGGCTCCGAGACGAACACGGCAGCGACGAGGACGAGGCGAAGCGACGAGGACGAGGCGAAGCGACGAGGACGACGCGAAGCAACGAGAAGGACGAACGACACGAACCAACCATGAATCCCTTCGTCCCGATCATACCAATATTCTACATATACTACCGGAACAGGCACGGACGCGTACGGCGCAGAAGGTAAGCTAGACACCAACCACAAAACACATACAACACGTACACAACACATCACACACACACACAGGGATGCAGAATATACTTACACCAGCAACAGCAGCACCATAGGGGCGGGATGCCCATCACCAATGCCACATATGCACACAGGGGCCTGAATGCGCACCACCACCCCTACCCAGGGAGGGCAGGATGCCTACCACCACTACCACCCTTACCCAGGGGGGGCTGGATGCCTACCACTACTATCACCCTCAGCCAGGGGGGCAGGATGCCTACCACTACTACCACCCTCACCCAGGGTGGGCTGGATGCCTACCACTACTACCACCCTCACCCAGGGGGGCAGGATGCCTACCACTACTACCACCCTTAGCCAGGGGGGCTGGATGCCTACCACTACTACCACCCTCACCCAGGGGGCAGGATGCCTACCACTACTACCACCCTTAGCCAGGGGGGCAGGATGCCTACCACTACTACCACCCTCACCCAGGGGGGCAGGATGCCTACCACTACTACCACCCTTAGCCAGGGGGCAGGATGCCTACCACTACTACCACCCTCACCCAGGGGGGCAGGATGCCTACCACTAGTACCACCCTCACCCAGGGGGCAGGATGCCTACCACTACTACCACCCTTAGCCAGGGGGCAGGATGCCTACCACTACTACCACCCTCACCCAGGGGGGCAGGATGCCTACCACTACTACCACCCTTAGCCGGGGGGGCAGGATGCCTACCACTAATACCACCCTCACCCAGGGGGGCAGGATGCCTACCACTACTACCACCCTTAGCCAGGGGGCAGGATGCCTACCACTACTACCACCCTCACCCAGGGGGCAGGATGCCTACCACTACTACCACCCTTAGCCAGGGGGCAGGATGCCTACCACTACTACCACACTCACCCAGGGGGGCAGGATGCCTACCACTACTACCACCCTTAGCCAGGGGGCAGGATGCCTACCACTACTACCACCCTCACCCAGGGGGGGCAGGATGCCTACCACTACTACCACCCTCACCCAGGGTGGGCTGGATGCCTACCACTAGTACCACCCTCACCCAGGGGGCAGGGTGCCTACCACTACTACCACCCTTAGCCAGGGGGGCAGGATGCCTACCACTACTACCACCCTCACCCAGGGGGGCAGGATGCCTACCACTACTACCACCCTTAGCCAGGGGGCAGGATGCCTACCACTACTACCACCCTTAGCCAGGGGGCAGAATGCCTACCACTACTACCACCCTCACCCAGGGGGCAGGATGCCTACCACTACTACCACCCTTAGCCAGGGGGGCAGAATGCCTACCACTACTACCACCCTCACCCAGGGGGGCAGGATGCCTACCACTACTACCACCCTCACCCAGGGGGGCAGGATGCCTACCACTACTACCACCCTCACCCAGGGGGCAGGATGCCTACCACTACTACCACCCTCACCCAGGGGGGCAGGATGCCTACCACTACTACCACCCTCACCCAGGGGGGCAGGATGCCTACCACTACTACCACCCTCACCCAGGGGGGCTGGATGCCTACCACTACTACCACCCTCACCCAGGGTGGGCTGGATGCCTACCACTACTACCACCCTCACCCAGGGGGGCTGGATGCCTACCACTACTACCACCCTTAGCCAGGGGGCAGGATGCCTACCACTACTACCACCCTCACCCAGGGGGGCAGGATGCCTACCACTACTACCACCCTTAGCCAGGGGGCAGGATGCCTACCACTACTACCACCCTCACCCAGGGGGGCAGGATGCCTACCACTACTACCACCCTTAGCCAGGGGGCAGGATGCCTACCACTACTACCACCCTCACCCAGGGGGGCAGGATGCCTACCACTACTACCACCCTTAGCCAGGGGGGCAGGATGCCTACCACTACTACCACCCTCACCCAGGGGGCAGGATGCCTACCACTACTACCACCCTTAGCCAGGGGGGCTGGATGCCTACCACTACTACCACCCTCACCCAGGGGGGCAGGATGCCTACCACCACTACCACCCCCACCCATAGGATGGACAATGCATGACACAACCAGCACACCACAACCTAGGGAATGCAAGAAGAAGACATCCCCCAACACCATGACAAGCGTGTGTAGACTGTGTCAAATGCCTACAACACCGAACATGACTTCGAACATACAATGTGACCCCCTAGCACATGTGCCACACAAATATGTGTGTGGCACACACAACGCAAGCAGGCCATGACCATTGTGGCAATGGGGTCCAAACCCCCATCATCACAGTGACCAAAAGGCAAGTGTGGGGTCCATAGCTGCAGCACATTTTGAACATTGTGGCAATGGGGTCCAAACCCCCATCATCACAGTGACCAAAAGGTAAGTGTGGGGTCCATAGCTGCAGCACATTTTGAACATTGTGGCAATGGGGTCCAAACCCCCATCATCACAGTGACCAAAAGGTAAGTGTGGGGTCCATAGCTGCAGCACATTTTGAACATTGTGGCAATGGGGTCCAAACCCCCATCATCACAGTGACCAAAAGGTAAGTGTGGGGTCCATAGCTGCAGCACATTTTGAACATTGTGGCAATGGGGTCCAAACACCCATCATCACAGTGACCAAAAGGTAAGTGTGGGGTCCATAGCTGCAGCACATTTTGAACATTGTGGCAATGGGGTCCAAACCCCCATCATCACAGTGACCAAAAGGTAAGTGTGGGGTCCATAGCTGCAGCACATTTTGAACATTTTGGCAATGGGGTCCAAACCCCCATCATCACAGTGACCAAAAGGCAAGTGTGGGGTCCATAGCTGCAGCACATTTTGAACATTGTGGCAATGGGGTCCAAACCCCATCATCACAGTGACCAAAAGGCAAGTGTGGGGTCCATAGCTGCAGCACATTTTGAACATTGTGGCAATGGGGTCCAAACCCCCATCATCACAGTGACCAAAAGGTAAGTGTTGACAAAATAAGAGGTGCAACTGCCAAACTGCATGGATGATTCCTGGTCACAGAACAACAAACACATCAGTGGCAAAGTAGTGTATGTGTCCCATTGCAACATAAATTGGGGGAGCCAAATCCTGCAGTGCAAATAAGACATAACTTTGGCCATGTGCAGACAAACAACACCCATGGGGGCTGACACCGTCAACAATCATCAATGACACAATGACAGAAGTGACCATCCGAATGCAGACCCACATATTTGCACCAATGGGCACACACATGCAGATACCCTGTGGAGACTGCAGATGTGAGGCGAACAGATACCATACCATGGCAGCAATGGGACACACAATCAACAATTAGCACCAAATGAGGGCTCCCGTCCCATCAGCCTGGTCATGGAAGTGCCAACGGAATCATCAGCACAGATCCAACACACTTGTATAGCAATGTTGCACTGACAACACAGATGAGTCCTTCCCCATTGATGCCCAAACCTGCATGTTCACTGGAGATGGCCACACGGTCAGGGAAGTAGACGAATAGAACAATGGCAGGCACAACAGATGTGCAGGGGTGGAAGCCACAGATGTGAAATTGCCAATCTAAGTAGGAAATCTCATTGCCAAATACTGAACACATGACACCCTCAGATGCTGCTATGGATGACATGGATACACCACAGGATAGGACACATTCCCCCTGGACCACATGGGTTCCTGCACAGTAACACTTCATTATCATGAGACCAAATATCACCATCACTGCAGCAAGGGCATTGTTAGCATCATCAACATCATGTACATCAGAAGCAAAAGCACTAGAGAACAGAAAGTTGCTTTATTCAGCATATGTGGCATTAAAAGTAGAAGTCCGGTAGAACATAAACAAAGGCCAATGGCCAGTCCATCAACAAAGTCACAAGTGGGTGACAGTGGCAGAAGCCACCCTACACATGCCTGCACAAAACCAGGGACAATCCACTAGGAGGGGCAACCGGGGGGGTAGGCCAGGCACCGCAGGGACAGGATCAGGGCTCACCAGGAGGAAGCAGGGAAGGGGTGGTGGGTGCTGAAGAGCCACTGACAACTGCAGTGGAGGTGTCTGACATGGTGTGTGCCGGCACAACTGGGGGCATGGCTCAGATGTTGTGGGTGCCGGCACGACTGCAGTGGACCCTGCAGATGGAGTGGACAGGTCCGCCACTGCAGTGCCCAAGTCAGACAGGGTGGTAGTGGACTCCACTGCAGTGCCTACCACCAGGGGAGTAGAATGGGGAACAGGCAAGGTGGGCTGGACAGAGGGGGAGGACACCCTCACCACATCAGTGGCACAGACAAGCGCAGCGGGGGTGTGGTGCCGGGAGAGCAAGTGGCAGGGGGAGAAGGCCGGAGCCTCTTGGGGATGGTATATCTGTGGGTGGGGGAACCTGGGGCAGGGTGTGGTGGGGGCACCTGTGGAGTGGGGGCCTGAGGGATGGAGGAAGGAGACCTGGTGCTTGAGCTGCAGGGCGGCGGCGGGGTCTTGCTCTTAGCACTCCGGGGGACTTGCGGGTGGGGGCCTCAGTCTGTCTGCACCTGGGGGAGGGTGTCCGGTGGCGAGGGGCACTCTGCTCCGTGTGGGGGCTTCCTCTTCCCCCTGGATGCTGGGGCAGCTGGATCGGAGGGGAAGAGGCCGAGGTCACTGAGGAAGAGGCGCTGGGTCTTTGGGGTTGCAGGTGAGGCAAGGGAGGGTGCTTTGGAGGGAGAGGCAACTGAGGACTGTGCAGTGCCCGTGGATGCGTGTGTGTGTACCAGGGCCCCATCCCCTGTGAGTCTGGTTTCAGTCCCCTGACTGTGCGTGCGTGTGCGTTTAGTTTGTGGCGTGTGTGTCTGTGTGCTGGATGTGTGTGTGCTGGTGTGTGCCTGTGCCGGTGTGTGTGTGCTTGGGACGGGTAAGGTGCTGGGGAGTGTGGATGGAGCAGAGGCAGGAGGAGTGAGGGACTGTCTGAGGAGGGACACTGCTGCCGTCAGGGAGGAGTCCATGGACATGTTACCCCTCTGTAGGTCAGACATGCCTGATGAGATGCCCTCCATGAACGACACCAGCTGAGTCAACAGTGCGGTGTGCGCATGGAGGACACTCAGCATGGCTGTCTGCCCTACATGGAGCTGGCGAAGGAGGTACACAGACTCCTCACTCAGGGCAGCAGGGGACACAGGGGCAGGGGGTGCGGTGCCTGGCCCAAAGGAGACACGCTCCCGAACATGGGAGCCTCCACGGACCTTGGGAATGGGAGCCGATGGGAGGGCGGTGGTGGTGCTGGTGGTGGCGGGGACAGCAACACTAGCTGGGGTGTGGTGGCTGCTGACACCCGCCTCCACAAGGGAGTCATCCTCCGAGTTGCTCTGGTCCTCAGCTGAGGTGGATGGTGCTGAGGTCTCCTCGGTGTGGCTCCCCTCGCCCTCCGTGCCACTGGGTCCCTCCGACCACTCCTCGGCTGCTGACCCAGTCTGGCTCTCTGGCTCCTCCTGATCCGTGGAGCTGTCCCCTTCCGTGGCCGTGGATGTATCTGCAAACAATGGGGAAACAGACAGACATCAGTCACCTGCACCAAACGCACACACCACTGTGAGCACAGCACATTACAGAGCAAGCCCTGGCATCATTAGTTGTACATTGCTAAAAGTGCCCTAACTGAACAGGAGAAGCCAATTGTCAGTCTGATGCCAAGCATGGCACTCACATCCCACATGGCCTTGCACCCATCTGTCTGGTGTCTGTTGGATTGCAACACCCCAGTGTGGACACATGCACCAAGTACACAGTAGTTGGACAGTGCAGAGGACACGGTGTGGACACATCACAGCTCTTGCCACTGAGTCAGTACAGGTTTCCGGATGAAAGGGATGCCCAGAGTCAAATAGGAAATGCATGTGATGCATACCAGCGACAGACACCATGATGCACCCATGTCCTGATAGCCAGCGCCACTATGGTGTGCATGTAGCACATGTCACTCCCCTGCAGGACCACCAATAAGTTGACACATGCCATGGCAGAGGCGTGACTGCTAAGTCATACATCACTGTCTCAGTGATGTATGACTTGGCAGCCAGACAACAACACTATGCACTGTGTCACAATAGTAGGTCATGGGGAATGTAAGTCCTGGAGCTGCACAAGTGCACATGTACATCCCCCACACAACACATCATCTTAACCCTCATCTGTCCAGGTCACACCTATTGGACATATGGGAGACCTGTGACACTACCCTCGGAACCTGAGCCCCTCACAATTTGCTGTGAATGGGGAACAGCTGCCTGAACTTCACATTCGCATACCCCAGTCTGCACGGCAGCTGATCAAACACCTATGTGACACACAAGTATCGTCTCCTATGGTCACATCTCCAGGGGCATGCTGAGCCCCTACCAAGAAACACCCCAGCAGTCCTGGCAACTAATCCACAGCACACTGACACAGAGGCAGACACCTGAGGGGTCAAATCACTGTGCACAATGTGTCAGCTGATACACGGGAGTGGGAGTACAGAGTGCATTGCATGGCCTGGAGTAGGCATGACTGTCCTGCTCCACATGAATGAGGGATGTGCCCTGGACAGTGGATAGCTGGCTATGTATGTGTGACACACGTAATCTGCACACTCCTGGGGCCCAAACATTGTTCCCACCCGCTGCATGGGCGTGTGCCACATACCCCAGGCACATGTGGTGGCTCAGCTCAGCAAGTGGACCGCATATCAAAGCAACACGCAGATCACATGTCCAAACCCAGGCGTTGTGTGAACAATGGACCCACCCATGATGCCCACAACAGAGTTAGGGAAACAGATGCTGTCCCCCACCTTTAGTGAAGCAAACTGCAAGGACACAGTCCCAAGTGACACAATTCCCTGAATGTAAGGGCCACACCTGGGTATCAGATGAGCAGTGGGCAGTGCACAATAGAGGGACATGGCTCCTGGACAACATGACTGCTGCACTGTGGCAGTTGAACCAGGCCAGAGGAGGGCACTAAGCATGTAATACAGAGTTCACAGTGCAGTCTTTGACTCACCCCTCCTTGCTGCTGTCTGGCCTTCAGCTGCCCATCCAGGTCTGGAAAGACCACCGCCAGGATCTGGAGCATGTGGGGGTCAGGGTCCGTGTTCCGCCCCTCCTGCGAGGAGGCGACAGCTTCAGCTGGACCCGTGCAATCCTCCGGGTCCAGCCCCGAAGGTCCTGCCACCTCTTCTGGCAGTTGCGGATCCGGCGCTTGTAGACCCCCACGGACCGGACAGCCCGGACGATGTCCTTCCAGATTTCCTGCTTCCGATGGGCATTAACCTGTCAGGATGACAAAGTGAAAAGGCCATTACCACACATGCAACATATCCGTGCATGACACAGTTGTATATACATGTCTCAATCACAGGGGCACATGATGTACACAGGCAGTGCAAAGCTGACCATGGACAGTTTGCCAGACGTCACTACATGGTATCATTGCATGGGAAGTAAAACCATGTTCAAATGCACTGTCACTGCACCATACCTGTCCAGTGCAAGTCACTACACACTATGGGGGTGACAACTACTCAGTGAGCCTGCTAGCCATTGGCGTGCAGACTCTCAGCCTTGCTAGTCACACAAAATGCACATTCAGAAAGGCAGTGCACAGAACACTCACCTGCTCCCCTGGTGTCCCATACAGCTTGCTGTACTGTGGAAGTAGGCTGTCCAGCAGGGCCTGGTTCTCTTCAAGGCTGAAGGCTGGGGCTCTCTCCACAGTACGTGCCATTGCAGGGTCCAGAGGGGCAGAGACAGCAGCAGTGCAGTGGCAGATGTCGTCCTGGAGCATGTAGTGCAGGCAAGTGAGCTCTCAGGGGAACAGCCAGCAATATATATGTGCTGGAGAGGCAGATACTGTCCCTTGTGTCCAAAGTGATAGGTCCAAGTCGTTTGCATCTTCTGAATCTGGCCAATCCATGGAATAGCAGCACCAAAACACGCCCACAGCATCCTTCAAATCCTCAACTTCATGGCATACATGATTTTGCAACATTGTTGTGGGTGACCAACTGAATTTCCAGCAACCGACTCGTTCGAAATTCGAAAACGCGTCCGTTGCCAGGCAAGCCCATTGTCAATGGGTGCGCACCGATCGGTCCATTGCGGTACAACGCGCACAGGGGTACAACGCGTACCCGCACACATTGAATGCAATGGGCCGGCCGGAGGCACCGATCGGTCCATTGCAGTTCAACGCGCACAGGGGTACAATGCGTACCCGCACACATTGAATGCAATGGGCCGGCCGGAGGCACCGATCGGTCCATTGCGGTACAACGCGCACAGGGGTACAACGCGTACCCGCACACATTGAATGCAATGGGCCGGCCGGAGGCACCGATCGGTCCATTGCGGTACAAGGCGTACCCGCACACATTGAATGCAATGGGCCGGCCGGAGGCACCGATCGGTCCATTGCAGTTCAACGCGCACAGGGGTACAACGCGTACCCGCACACATTGAATGCAATGGGCCGGCCGGAGGCACCGATCGGTCCATTGCAGTTCAACGCGCACAGGGGTACAACGCGTACCCGCACACATTGAATGCAATGGGCCGGCCGGAGGCACCGATCGGTCCATTGCGGTACAACGCGCACAGGGGTACAACGCGTACCCGCACACATTGAATGCAATGGGCCGGCCGGAGGCACCGATCGGTCCATTGCGGTACAACGCGCACAGGGGTACAACGCGTACCCGCACACATTGAATGCAATGGGCCGGCCGGAGGCACTGATCGGTCCATTGCGGTACAACGCGCACAGGGGTACAACGCGTACCCGCACACATTGAATGCAATGGCCGGCCGGAGGCACCGATCGGTCCATTGCGGTACAACGCATCACTGTACATGTGACTGGCATATGTCAGCATGCCTGTCTCAGATGGACATATGCCAGCCACAGATAGCTCCCAGGGAGTGAGGGGCACACCTACATCACGACAGCCTGTCCAAACTTTATCATAAGGCCTGTAAGGATGCATTTCCTATTGTGTGTATGTTGGTGTACATGTTGTCCTGTGGGTGTCACCTGTGGGCAGCCACCCCCAGGCTGTGCACGTGTTCATGGGGACAGGATCCTGGGTGTTACGTGTACATGACCACTGTGATGTGCAACTGTTCATATCTGTGCATGTGCCATGGTCACATTTCACAGTGGTGTGTGTGTATGTCATGTCACATACCCCGTGAGTCCAATGTGGGACGGTATGTTTGAGCCAGGGTGTCCCAGTGGCACAATAGTGATGGTCCTCCACAGTCTTTGTGCATGTAGTGTTTACAATGTCTCTGATTTCATGTGCACAATGGGAGACAGTCTCCACATCCACGTTGTGTGTGCATGGACTCTGATGTTGTGCGTGTGTGTCACAGACGTCCATGTCTGTCCTGCCGTGGCAAGTGGGGCCACTACCTGTGGGGGTCATGGTTGTTTTGCTGTGGTGTATACATGATACTCCATGTAATGCCAGTGTCCATGTGGCATTACAGGGTCCCTGGGAATGTACCTGTCGTTGAGCTGTGGTGCCTGGGGCACATCTGTCCTCACATGTCACTGTGGGGGTTATTGTGACACGGCAGCAGGAGATGGGAACTGTGACACGGCCTCATGATATCCAATGGGCCAACCTGGGACTAATTGATGCCACCTGTTGGACCGTGTTGACAGATGTTGGCCATGTATGTACCATACATGTCCTTCCGGTACTGCACACTTCATGTAGTTGTGCCTCATAATGATGTATGTTGGGATCTTGAGTGTGTTCAATGCCGCATATGTGGGGTGACTGACAATCTTGCTTACTTCTCCTCTGCACTGCAGGGCTCCTGCTGTCCATCGGCCATTCCCAGACCTGGCAACGATGGTGGAACGGGACAGCATCCGACGGTACCGCTTCACCAGGCAGCTGATTGAGGATTTGGCAGTGCAGTTGTCCCCACATTTGCAGCCTGGCCGGCCGTATCCTACAGCGCTGACCCCCAAGGTGAAGGTGATGGCAGCCCTACACTTCTTTGCCACTGGTACCTTCCAACATACTGTGGCGACTGCTGGTGGGATGTCACAGACCATGTTCAGCCGTGTGCTCCGCGATGTTTTGGCGGCAATGTTGCTCTTCCTGAACGGTACATCTATTTCCCTAGACTGCGACGACTCACTGACGTGAAGAGTGACTTTTATGCCCTGGGGAGGATGCCGCATGTAATTGGCTCCATTGATGGGACACATGTGGCTTTGGTACCACCACAGGCCCAGGAGCAGGCCTACAGGAACCGCAAGCACTACCACTCGGTCAATGCACTGGTGGTGTGTCTTGCAGACATGACCATCACACACGTGTGTGCCCGTTTCCCTGGGTCAGCACACGATGCCTTTGTGATGAGGAGTAGTCGCATCCCCAGGATGATGGCACAGATGCAGAACCAGCGTGCCTGGCTTGTCGGTGTGTACTGACTTTGTGCCATTGTGTGTGATCTGATCTGTAGTATTCCGCCCACTTTTCCAAGTCAGCTAATGTGCACTTGTCTGTCCGTAGGTGACTCGGGATACCCCAACATGCCGTGGTTGCTGACACCCCTCAGGAACCCTGTGACACCAGCCCAGATGCGCTACAATGAGGCACATGGTCGGACCAGGAGAGTGATTGAGCGGACCTTTGGTCTCCTGAAGAGCCGCTTCCGCTGCCTGGACAAGACCGGAGGGTCCCTCCCATATGCCCCTGCGAAAGTGTGCAAGATTATCATCGTCTGCTGCATGCTCCACAACCTGGCAGTGCGGAAGGAGTTGCCTCTCATCCAGGATGACAATGACCAACATCCGCCACCTGTGGAGGATCCTGGCCTGGACCACGATGCCAGTGACGATGATGATGATGATGGTGGTGATGGTGATGTCCGCACACAGCTCATCACCAACTTCTTTAGCTGAATGTGAGTATCCTGAGGTGTCATGTCAATGATGTGAGTTGGCATGATGTGTGGGTGGTGCTCTGGTGCTGTTGGAGTGTGTCCATGGGCTACTTGACTGGATGTGTGTTGCGATGTGTGGTGACAGGTGGGCTGTACTCCCCAACAGTGTTGACATGCTAACTTGGTTCTGGGTAGGTATCTTGTAACATGTATTGTGCATGAGTTTTGCTGTTCTGTCCTGTACTCCATTGCTTTTGACTGTGTGTCATTTCTGTCCTTCACAGGGTACTTTCAGATTCGTTTGGTCAACTGTGTCCACCGACGACGTGATTGCACATCCAGGCTGGTAGCTGTTGTGTCCCTACAGGTGATGTGCGCCACACCCATGGACTTCCTTCCGTCTACAGTTGTTGACTGTGTGCCCGCTGCCAGGTGGGGTTACCTTGCATCTGTAGTGGTTACGGCATGTTGCAACTGTGTAATAAACCTGTGCTTCACTTTGTGATGTGCGTTGTCTGTGGTCACACATTTGACTGCCATTTGCTTACTGCACCTGTGGGCTACTTGACTACAACTGGGAATGGGTGTGGTGTCTGTGCATTGCACCGTCTTCCCTGGCAACATCAGTGTAGGCAATGAGTCAGATGGCCTAGGTGTGTATGTGTTGTGTAGCCCTGGTGGTGTGTCTCCCTCATGTGTGTCACGTTGCCTGTACTCACATGCCTGTGTTGTCCTTGCTGTTGCAGTTCGCATACCCAGTGTAATTTTGCAGTTCATCATCCCCATAACAGCACCCACGTTGGAATCACGACAGAGGCAAGTATGGTGTATTAGTGTGTTTATTGTGATACATTTGTGTTAATAGTGCATAGGATGGGTTGTGCTGTACATAAATCTTGCAATCCCAAGTTCCTAGGTGAATTGAAAGTCCTGGTAGACAGGATCCCCAGTATCGGGGCCACAGTTGTCTGACACATTGGTCCAACTTGTACTCCCCATGCAATGTGTGGGAGTAGTGTTGCCGTCAACAGGGTGAACAGTCTGTGCACAAAGGCGAACATCCAGAACAGGTTCAGGCTTCCTGGGAGTTGCGCTTGGCCATCGGCCTCTCACTTTTCCCTCCTCGGACGACCCCTCTTCTTGGGGGGCCCCTCAAGTACAGGCTGCTGCGGTGCAGGGGACTCTCCGCCAGAGTCCTCCTCCCTCCCTGTGGCAGTTGCAGTTTGTTCGGCACCAGATGTTGTTGGCACACAGGGAGGTGTGGACTGGTTGCTGTTCATCTGGTGGAGGCATTGTAAAATGTCCCTGTGCACCGCCGTGATCTCATGCAGTGCATCCCACTTGGACTCCACGCGGGACATGTGTGAGTCCACACGGGACATGTGTGACTCCACGTGGGACATGTGGGAGTCCAAGCGGGCATGATGGGCAGCCTGCTGCTGTTTAATGTCTCTGAGGAGCCCCACTACCTGGCTGAGCTCTCCGGTGCTGGACTGGTACGCATCAGCTATGCGTACCAGTTGTGGGTCATCATGCACACCAGCAACGTCTGCAAGCAGCGACCTCTGTCTCCCACTCCTCCCACCACCCCTGCTGACATGTGCAGTGGCACGCACAGATAACCCTGGTCCACCTTGGGGGTTGGTGGTGGTGGTGGTGTCCATGGCCCCAGGTTGGTCCAGGGTCACTGTGCTGGTGTTGCTCCTTGTTCTGTCCATGTCGGCAGGGATGGTATTCGTGGTGACAGTCGTTGGAGGGGTGGGTGCAGGGGGTGCAGCTGGTGGTCCTGCTGGTGCTGCAGTTGGTGGTCCTGCTGGTGCTGCATGTTGACTTGCACCGGATGTGCCAGGTTGTTCTTCATCGTCCGAGGAGGACAGAGGCTGTACGACGCCAGTGAGCTCGGCATCCTCTTGAGCCTGGGACTGGGACTCCTCAGCGTCTGCTGCTGTGTCCCCATCATCACCTGTTTTTGGGAGACACAAACAATGTATGTTATGTTTCTGCAGGCATCAATGGTTGACACACATGACAGTTGTGACTGTGCCTCTGGGTGCGGGCCTGTACATTGCATTGTCCTAAGTCGTCACAGTCAGGGGTTGATATTGGTGTGGCACATTGTCCTGCATTATTTGGGCATTTCTATGTATTTTCTGGGGTGTGAACATGGTCTGCATTGGTTGTGTTTGGTTGACAGCCGGCCCTCCTTCCCACCCACCCAGCCAGTCAGTTATCCCACCATGGAACGTGCTTGCGTTGCAGGGAGTGTAAGTTGTCTCTCAAGGATGTCAGTCAGTGGTGTCCTGCTGTTTGTTGGTGCACATTTGCCAGCAGGGCCTTGTGCTCCCCACAGCAGTAGCCAGTGTCAGCCATCTTGTGAGTCCTTCTCCACTCCCTGTGATGTGAGCATGGTTCAGGGTGGTGTTGATGGGACAGTTGTGGGGGTGAGCTATGTCTGTGACTACGACTCCCATCATGCCATTGCCTCCACCCCCTTCCCAGCATGCCCATGCTTCCTTCCTTTTGATTCTGCTTCCCTGTGGGGTGGGCTGGCTGTGCTGACAGGATGGCTGGGAGTGTTGTCCTGGCAGTTGTTTGGCTAAGAGTCCCAAGAGTGTCCCTGTGGTTCACACAACATAACCCAAGGTGGTGGTTCTTTGTGGGATCTTGTGTTAGGATGGGGGCATTGCATTCTACCAGGTGGGTACTGTGGAGTTTGTGTTGGGGGGTGTGAGGGGAGGTGCTTGTGACTATGGTTAGTGCTACAAGTCCTCCTTCCCACCCAGCCAGCCAGCCAGTTATCCCCCCATGGAACGTGCTTGCATTGCAGGGAGTGTAAGTTGTCTCTCAGGATGTCAGTCAGTGGTGTCCTGCTGTTTGTTGGTGCACAGTTGCCAGCAGGGCCTTGTGCTCCCCACAGCAGTAGCCAGTGTCAGCCATCTTGTGAGTCCTTCTCCACTTCCTGTGATGTGAGCATGGTTCAGGGTGGTGTTGATGGGACAGTTGTGGGGGTGACCAATATCAGTGACTACGACTCCCATCATGCTATTGCCTCCATCCCCCTTCCCAGCATGCCCATGCTTCCTTCCTTTGATTCTGCTTCCCTGTGGGGTGGGCTGGCTGTGCTGACAGGATGGCTGGGAGTGTTGTCCTGGCAGTTGTTTGGCTAAGAGTCCCAAGAGTGTCCCTGTGCTTCACACAACATAACCCAGGGTGGTGGTTCTTTGTGGGATCTTGTGTTAGGATGGGGGCATTGCATTCTACCAGGTGGGTTCTGTGGAGTTTGTGTTGGGGGGTGTGAGGGGAGGTACTTGTGACTATGGTCAGTGCTGCAAGTCCCCCTTCCCACCCAGCTAGCCAGATTTCCCACCATGGAACGTGCTTGCATTGCAGGGAGTGTAAGTTGTCTCTCAGGATGTCAGTCAGTGGTGTCCTGCTGTTTGTTGGTGCACAGTTGCCAGCAGGGCCTTGTGCTCCCCACAGCAGTAGCCAGTGTCAGCCATCTTGTGAGTCCTTCTCCACTCCCTGTGATGTGCGCATGGTTCATGGTGGTGTTGATGGGACAGTTGTGGGGGGCAATATGTGTGACTGCGACTCCCATGATGCTATTGGCTACACTGACTTGGCCAGCATACACAGAATTCCTTCCTTTGAGTGGTCTTCACTGTGTGTTGGTGTTGTTGTGGTGGCTACATGTGTGGATGTGTTTGTTAGTTCTATTTGTGCCACTGCCTAGCTGTAGTTGTGGTTGTGTTTGTACATGTGTTGGCACAGTTGGATGTGACTTTTTTGATGGCATGTGTTGTGTTTATCTGACTGACATACACATTTTGGGATGATTCTGTTCTGGTTGCTGTGTAATTGCTATGAGTGCATGGTTTGACTCTCCCCTTGACAGTGATGTGTGTGTTTTGTGGCAGTATATTGTGTACATTTGTTGTGTACTCACCAGGCACTGGGATGTCCTCTAGTCCATATACGCTCACTGGCGGAAGGATGGCCCGCACCTTCTCCTCCCAGGGCCTGAGGTATATTGGCTTGGCAGGAGGGCCACTGCCGGTGTGTTGGCTGTTGATGTAGTCTTTCGTCAGCATTTTCCGTACCCTCCTGCGCACGTCATACCACCTGTTCTGGATGTCGGTCTTTGTGCGCCGACATGGTGATTGGGCGTTCACCCTGTTGATGATCCTCTCCCACATCTTGGTTTTCTGCGACATGGGGGTCTGTTGGACCAGTGTGCCAAACAGCTGTGGCTCCACCCTGAGGATCTCGTCTACCATGACTTCCAATTCACTATCTAGGAACTTGGGATTCTTCTTGGGGGCATGGTGATGGGTGGTGATGGTGGGTGATGTGTGTGTTGGTGTGCAGGTGAGGGTGTGTGAGTGTGTGTTTTGCTGGGTGTATGTGAGGTAGGTATTTGTTGGTGTGCTGATGGTGTGTGGCTTGTGTGAGGGATGAGCTGTGGGTGTGTGGTTGCTTTCTCTTGGGTGCTGGCAGTGGAATGGCATTTGCAAAGGCTCATGGTAGTGATTTGTGTCCTTTATATAGGTGGAGTTGTGGGTGTGTCTTTGTTCTCTGTCCCCACCCCCCCAGTATTTATTGGCTTGGTGATTGCTTGTTTGGCCTTTTTTGGGTGATTTTTCCTTTGTGCTGTTTGTGTATGTTGAAAACGTTCTTGTGACCGAGTCGGACCCTGCATTGGTCTCGTACGGTGTTCTCCGTTTCGTTCACGCTGTGTTTGTGCAGTTTTCTATGCTGCGTACGCGTCGGTCGCGGTGTATTGTGTTGCTTCGGCTCGGTTTTGTATGCGTGTCGGTCGTACGGCTTGTCCTCCGTCCGACTCGGTCGTGGTTTTCGCGCCTTGCATCGTACTTTGCGGTGTGGAGTTCGCATGTACGTTTCGGTCGGATTTGTTCCGGGTGCGTGTCGGTCGGTTGGATTCGCGTGTTTTTCCGGCCGGATTGCTGTTTTCCGTGCGGCTCGGTCGGTCGACTTTGTTTCGGTACGTGTCGGTCGGATTTTTCGCGCCTTGCATCGTACTTGGCGTGTCGTGCGCCACGGGTACGTGTCGGTCGGTATTTTTTCCGATCCGAGTCGGTCGGTGCTTTTTCCGGCCCGAATCGGAATCGACCCCTGAGTTTTGATGGCTCACTGCGCAAAATCCAGTTCACACCTTTTCGCACTTTACTAAGTGCACCGCACTGTACCAAAAGTCTGAACTGACACTGAAGAAGAGTGCGTACTAGTGCTACGGAGTTTTGTTAAACTGTAGCTGCAAGTCCGTTGCGCACCTCTTCAGTGCCTGTTCCAGTCAAATCAGCAAGCTGTTACAAGAGGAGAGAAGGGAAGTTACAAATATTGCTTTCTGCCAACAGGGACAAGTTGTTTTGTCAGAAAAGAAAAGTGGCCTAAAGCGCCAAGGCCAGCGAGACTGGGATGTTAACTACAGGTACAGACAGTCTGCCCATCCTTGCCTATTCCTACAAACAAAGCAGATACATGATTGGTTCTTCCAACCAGGAGTTCCTTTCTAAAATACCCATATCTGGAGATCTGTGGTTAAACTACATACCTCTCTTTAGAGTGTACATGCCTCCCTATCTTTACGTTTTCACTGAAAGCGTCTGCTTACAGCGGCGGCTCCTCCGCTAAGGCGGAGGAGCATCGCCCTACTGCTTTATGAGCAGTGCAGAGGAAAAATAAAATTATAATAACGAATCGTTATTATCATTTTATTTTTCCTTCCTAGATGCGGGGAGGGGTGGTATTGGCCAGAGCAGGGGCCAGGGGAGGAGTGGTGAGCACAATCAAAGTGCGCATGAATGTTTGACCGGCCGTCTTGGACGGACCAAACATTCATTCGCACTTGCATGTTCCCCACCAGGATGCATTACACAGCCTGGTGGGGAAAATGCACAGGCTCCCTGTTCCCGTCTGAGCGCTGAACCATGGCGCTCAGACCAATCACAACGCTGCAGTGCAGCATTGTGATTGGCTTCGGAGAATTTAGGGGAACCAATCACAACACTGCATTGCAGCACTGTCATTGGCTTAGGGAGCCTGGAAGCCTGGTGTTTCCTGCGAGGAGGAGAGGCGGCGGAGAGGCTGCAGCTAGGACATGACCGGCCGGTAAGTTTGCTTTATTCTTTCTTTATTTTTTTATTTCCCTCCCCGCCACCAATCCCAACCAGCCGCCACTGCACAAAGGTGGAATACATTTGGCATACCACGATCAGGGGAGGGGAAGGTAGGGGGCTGGGACCACAGTGCTGATAGAGGTTAAGGGGCCATAACCATGGTAGTTGAGATTGTTTGCTATGGGTGCCCTTGTGCCCATCCTACTAAGACTGGGTCAAGAACAAACCTCTCTGCACTTGACTGTCAGTGTTTTGGAGGGAGTTGAGAAGTCACAGGCTTCTCAGGGAGCTCAAACCTTAACAACCAACCAAAAGTCACAATAACTCATTGCCCAGCCCAATGCTTCTATTTTAAAGAAGAAAGTATTTCTAATCACACAGTAATACTTTATACTAGACAATCCAATTTGAGAATATTTATCATCATCATCCTAAAACTTTATTTCGGCCTGTATGGCCATAAAAGCACAGATAAAAATACAATACAGAACATTCAATTCATAAACAGTAACCATTGCTTTGCGTGAGGCACCAAATAGCACATTGTTAATATAGGAAGGCAAACATATTACTTAGCTTGATGGTCTCAACCACTCGCCAGCCTCAATAAGCCGAAGATTAACCCATAGGTATGTAAGCCATAGAATACTTGTGCAGTATACGGGCAGCAACAGACCTTTACGTTAGTCAGACGATGGGGTACAATAAAGTGCGTGTGCATGGCCAATAAAATGGCCTTTACAAAAAAAACAATATTGCTCAGCTATAAATAAATTACAATAAAGTACTTGTGCTAAACTTGGGCAACGTAGTGTCATTTGCATTATTTAGAGAAACAGAATCGGTTAAATGCACAAGCCATACCTAGATGGGAAAGGGACCATTAAAATAATCCGAAGTTGTTCTACTATTCCACGTGCCTGGCTTAAAGGTGTCAAGAAGTAGCCGATGGATATTTGTATCAATAAAGTGCATGTGCATACTTCAACAGCATCTTGGTTTTTATTTTGTTCCTGAACCGCGCTCTTTAAAGTGCATGTGCAAAACATAAACGACACATGGGCCATTACAGTTACCCAAAACCATCATTTTTGGTGCTGTCTTGGTGACCCTAACCTAACAACGTCCAACAAAAACTAAAGCGGAAAGGTATAAAAACAACAGTTTATACAACACATAATGGTTTAAAAATGATCATTATAAAGTCATCAAATGAATTCATTCAGTTGGAAATACAGATAAACAGGGCCCTATTTACATGATATATAATAATGGACCTACCCCGCCTATGGGTTCTTCTTTAGGATGACCCTGCGGAGCACCACATAGAGAATAAAAAACTTGATATAGAAAACACGATGGGTAAGTGGGTATCATATTTCAATAGCCTAAAAACCTCACTACAGTGTCTAGACCCCACATTTCTGCATAGCTGAAGCAGCCATCGAATCCTAGCCCTCTCATAGCTTTGACCAAAAAATAGCACATGATATTCCGTTTCTTCTGCATAATTGCAGGCTGGGCAGCCCAAATTGGATGAACCTGCCCACTTATTTGTGAAAGTACGCAACGGAAGCACCCCGTTTCTAAATTGCAAATATAGCTTCTTAGCCAGAAACGGCTGCATGTCGTCTAGGACGGCTTCTAGACTATAATGGTCTTTTACTTCCAGGATCACTAGAGTCAGTCGGCCAGATAAGGGCCTCCTATGTAGCTGCACAAGTTTAAGTTCTCTATAGCTCTCAATCAGGTCCTTCCATGGAATCACCGAGCAAGTTTCTTCTGCTTTATCCCATAGGTCATCCCTACCCATGGTCACACAGGTTTTCCTAATATATGCCAACCATGATAATTTGTCCGCACCATATAGGCCCAAAACTCATCCCTATATGCAGACAATTCAGGAGTGCTCCACAGACGTTGCCAAAATAAAAGGGGTCTGAGAGCATCTTCGTATGCAATAGGTCCAAACGGAGAGGTTTTAATGGGGTGCTAGAGGGAAGACCCACTAATTGCCTAGCATAGGAATTCTCAGTGCTCAATAACGAGCCAGATGGACAATGGCCCCAAATTTCAGCACGATTCAGGGCAGAACCCCTAGCTTGTGGTTTGTAAATTTCTACTGCCGGGCCAACACATTTATGGGTACAACTCCTATATACCTTGATCAGGCCCCCCGTTGTCTGAGCCAACTTTAGACTTGTTTTCTTAATTTGTGCACCCCAGTCCATTTTCTCCGTGAGTGTGATCCCGAGGTACTCAAAAATGGACACCCTCTCTAACGGTCTTCCATCTAGCTGGGGGTTTGGCCGGGTGCTATTGCTCGCATTAAAAACCTTATACTTAGTTTTCTGGAGATTGATCTCCAGACCCCGGTTTCTGCAAAAAACACTAAAAATGTCAAGGGCCCTCTGGATTCCCATGGGTGATTTCGAGAGTAAGAGGGTGTCGTCAGCGAGCATCATAGCTGGTATTTTTCGATTCGCTAACCTAGGAGCATCG
Organism: Calotriton arnoldi; assembly: GCA_963921515.1. NCBI lineage: Eukaryota > Metazoa > Chordata > Amphibia > Caudata > Salamandridae > Calotriton > Calotriton arnoldi. The sequence continues at coordinate 53,830 of CAWUFW010021277.1, read as the reverse complement.
ATGTCCTGCCCTGCAACCAACGACTCAACTAAGCCGTTGATAAGAACGCAAAAGAGGGTCGGGGCCAGGACACAGCCTTGGCGAACACCTCTTTCTACCAGTAGGGGGGCTGTGAGTTCGCCGTTTTTGCCATACCTGATTTGGGCAAAATTGCCCACATGTATGCATTTCAACTAGTGGCAAAGGTGCGCTGGAACTCCCATAGCCAATACAATTGCCCAAAGTTTATCCCTGTGCACCAGGTCGAATGCAGATTTTAGGTCCACAAATATTAAATAGAGGCTGCCACCCTCTATGCACACATTTGATCAGTTGTAGAGATCTTAGCTCTAAACCCGGCTTGGAGGGGGCTAAGAACATTATGCTCATCCATCCAACTCTGGAGTCGCCCCAAGAGTACAAGGGCAAATATTTTCTGGCTTACATCAATAAGGCTGATGGGGCGATAGTTAACAGGAAGAAGCGGTGAACCCTTTTTAAAGATTGGTATAATTTTGGCCCCTGCCCAGGCAGTGGGGATCGCCATGCCCTGCAAGATGGCATTGAACAAAGACCACTAATAGGGGGTCCAGATGGTTGGTTCAGAACGAAAGAGGTCCCCAGGGATCTTGTCTAGCCCTGGTGCCTTAGATGGTGTTATCCTGCTCAGTGCCTCAATTATCTCTTTAAGGGAAATCGGAGGGGTGTCTAAAGGAGCTGACTCAGGGGGCATAATTGTGTTAACCACTAGCCCGTCCTCATCCTCCACCCTTGAGTATAAGGCTTCAAAATGTGCCTTCCATGCGTCCTCCCCAATGTTAGGTTCTATAGCCAGTTTGCCCTCTTGGGAACCTGAATTGACCACGTTTCAAAAAGACCTCATGTCGTGAATATTTAGGGCGCTTCTGAGGGTGTCCTATTTTCGACACTCCCAATTACTTTTTGCTTTGGCAATGGCATTTTGTGAGCTGCCCTTTTTTTCTTGACCAATTGCTTGTTGTTTGCTTTGATGGCAGCAATGAGACCTAACTTGGCTGTACCACAACCGTGATTGTACCATGGGTGATGAGATTTTTTAGTCCCCCAGACCTTTTAATTGGGTGAAAAATATTGGCCAAAGTAGAGAGTAAATCTTGATGGTTATTAAAGATTTTAGAGAGGGAGGTAGGGCTGCCATCGTTTAGGGTAAGTTGATTCGCCACCATGAGAAATGGGATGACTAATTGGTATAGTGAGGCCATCTTTTCTTGCGATTGGGAAAATTCCCCCCAACGAACTCTCCTCCTACAATTGAACAATGTTAATCTAGAGTCAAACGGTGATGAGACTTCGGAAACATTCTTAGCACATGGCGAAATTACCTCTAAGATGAGCGCATTATGGTCGCTATCATGACGAGGCATGATTTTGAAGTCTAACACCCTATGCCAGGTTTTTGTGTCTACCAGAATATAATCTAAGATAGAGGCGTGCCCCGGTCTATTAAAGGTGTAGTTCCTCGGGGTGTCAGAAATTGTATGACCATTACACGCTCTTAATGAGAGGTTCAGAGTGAGAGTATACATCTGCAACACCAGTGGAGTCCATGCCCGTGTTGGCGGAATATTGGGCTCTGGGATAGCCCAATATAGGTCCTCATCACTAGGGTTGCCAGTAGTCAGGCCATTCAATGGTTCAAACTGGCAGTTGAAATCCCCACCAATAATTACCCAGGAGTTATCGGGGATTGATGGGAGAAAGGCGGACAGTTGGTCGAGAGTCGTTGACTCTTGGCCATGCCATACCGGCCGTGAATAGACATTGATCAGGGCAATTCTGACCTTTGTGGGAAACGTCAGAAAGATACAGAGGATGTCGCGTGAAGAAGTCTCTATCTGTTTCACATCGCAACCCAGGTGCACGCCAACCCAAGTACACAGACCCCCTGAAGGCCTTCCCCTACCCCCATGAGTAGCTGTAATGCTGAATGACGCATAGCCCAGCCTATGTGTGTCCGCCCTAGCCCATGTTTCCTGGAACATACAGATCTCGTGTTGTTCAATAAATAGTCCCCATTCCGGATTATTTAGTTTGGAGGAGAGTCCTGCAATGTTCCAGGATAGAAGCTTCAACCTAGATGGGCCCGTGCGATTAACTGGACTGAGGGGCTGAGTGCCATAATTCAATATATGACCCTGGTGAAATTGATCGCCTCCAGCCCCTCCAGCCTTAGGCCATTGCTGGTGTCATGGTGGCCGGCTGGATTGGGTAGGGGATTTTCAGCTGCCCACTGTTGGTAATTAGTTACCAGAGTGCTCTGTGGTGGTAGGTCATGTGATAGTGAACTAATAGCGGCCTTCTTCCGTGCTCCGCTCACAGCTCCTCTCTCTCCACCCTCATGTGCCATTACCTGTGCCCCCTTTTGGTTCAAAGACTCTCTTCGCTGTGCGGCCTCCCCCTGTTGAATTGGGCCCCCCGATGTCTCCTTTTGGCAATCAAGACTCTCGTATGAGGGTCCAATGCTCAGAAGTCAATCTACTGACTCTAGAGGGCTAAATCTATTTAATAGCGGTAGGTTATAGAGTAATGGGCTGGGTTGGTCCTGTCCTAGAATTGTGTATTGCTTGTTCTGGTTCCACACCTCTCTCATAACCGTCTCTCCTTCTATTATGTGAATTAAGTCCTGGGGGAAAAAAGTAGCCCAAGGGGAAGGACCCAATGCCCCCCTCCTCCCTTCGGAGATTGTGATCAAGGAGGGTTTCCACGATCTTTGGGTTTCTAAAATTTATCACAACACAATCCCCAGGGACATCTTTCGGCCTCCAGCCCACTCATCCCACCCTACATTTCATAAGAATTTCATCTGCAGCTCTATAGGACAATTGCCGGTGTTTGGTTAGCCAGAATATGCATATATTTTTTAATTCAGAATGAGATTCCCTACACCCCTTGTTCAACTCTGGAACTCCAGTTAAAATGATTACATAGGGTGTTGAGGCCGGGGGGAGATTAATGCATGGCAAGGCTAGTCTTGATTCATTGCTTTCTTCTTGTGGGACAGACCTTACACCAACCCTGTGGCTAGACCCCTTTTGGGTATAGTCACATACTTGTGGCCTTACTGTAGGTGGCCTACAACTACTTCCTGGCTCTGCCCCTTGAATAGGCCCCTGGCAATGGGTACTATCGTCTGTTCCTATCCTATGTGGATTACTCATGAATTACCTATGCCCACCTGATTTGCGCGGCTAGCAGTTGTGGCAGTGATCGTATTATTTATTGCTATGGGTTACAATCTAATAGTGGGGGGGGGCTGGCTATGGATTCAAATGGCTTGCTGGCTCGCTCCCCCTTATGAATGCCTCTGTCTTGCCAACCCATAGCCCCACCAAAGATGAGAGCTTGTCTACCCACTCGATCAGATTATTGAGTTCATCCTTCACAATGGCCCTTACTTGAACCTGTAAGTCCACCACCAAGTTAGTCACCCAGACTGGCTGCTCCATGCCAGCTTTTGTAGGAGCCCCTGTCCCGGTCTCCCCAGAGTCACTGATCGCCACATGGTCTACAGGACGTTTCTTGCATTTGGACCCCACAGTTGCAGCAGGTTTGGGTTTCCCTTTTCTGACATGAGTACCCTCTGGCTGTAACTCGGCACTGTGTATCTTGCAGCTCATTGCACATGTCCTTGGGTGAAGTGTTGGAAAATCCGGGGCCAGGGTTAGTGATGAGCTTGAGGCATCATGGCTGATAAAGGGTGTGGCTAGATCTGGGGTTAGTGACAAGCGCCTTTCAGTCAGTTCGATTTCCATAGCCACCACACCTATTGCCCTCTGGAGAATCCTGTCCATAGAAGTTGGTTGGAAGGACGTTGCGGTTTGAGGAGGTAGAGTTCGTTTTTCCCCATGCAGGTGCATTTTCCCATGTTTGCAGGTGGCACGTAAAGACAAACCAGGCCTTCTTAGTAGCTTAAGGACACAATCAGACCTCTCAGTAAGCCCTGTTATAAATGGCTGCCCCGAGTAAGGTTTTGGGAGAATGATGGGATCAGTGATGAGCCAAGTTGATAGCGGCTACCAGAGGACGTAAGCTACTTAAAGTGCTTAGGCAGCAGTGCGGGGCAAGAGAATGATAAATCACTAACCTTAGCTCCTGTGTTGAATTAGACAATCGAGACCCGGGATCACCAAAAACAAGGCTCAGAGGGGTGGCCCAGCCCAGCCTCTTCCGGGCTCTGACGGGCGCCAACGGGCCTGCCGTTGGCCCGGGCTTTGCCCGGGCACGCCCGCGCGCATCCCATGCTGCAAGGGCTTGAAACCGCTTAAAAACGCCTCCTGGCGTGAGCGTGGGCGTCGGCGCCTCCCGGCGCTTGGAGTTGTGGGGGATAGAGTCCCCGGTAGTGAGGCACGGTCTCAGGCTGCACAAATGGGCTCCTGTGCTGCGGGATCCCGAAACCGCTTAAAAACGCCTCCTGGCGTGAGTGTGGGTGTCGGCACCACCCGGAGCTTGGAGTTGTGGGGGATAGAGTCCCCGGTAGTGAGGCAAGGTCACAGGCTGCACAAATGGGCTCCTGCACTGCGGGTGCCCGAGACCGCTTAAAAACACCTCCTGGTGTGAACATGGGCGCCTCCTGGCGCTTGGAGTTGTGGGGGATAGAGTCCCCGGTAGTGAGGCAAGGTCGCAGGCTGCACAAACAGGCTCCCCGTTTGATTAATACCTCTTATCACAAGTCCCTTGTGGGCACTGTACTGCCTAGAGACCCTAACGGGTGATTACCCGCACTGTACAAATCCAAGAATTTTCTCTCTGCATATATGTATATCTTTATCAATTTATATGGCTAGCTATATATACAGTAATTATCAAAAAGAACTTTGCACTCACAAAAAACCTGCTCCGCTGTAATTCAGGCGTCGAAGCACACCCGAGGTGCACTCAATCAATCAATCAATCAATCACGGCATTTATAGAGCGCGCTACTCACCCGGGAGGGTCTCAAGGCGCTGGGGGAGGGGGTAAGTTACTGCTCGAACAGCCAGGTCTTGAGCTGCTTCCTGAAGGAGAGATGGTCCTGGGTTCGCCGAAGGTGAGTGGGGAGGGAGTTCCAGGTCTTGGCTGCCAGGTAGGAGAAGGATCTTCCTCCGGCGGTGGTTCTGCGGATGCGTGGTACGGTGGCGAGGTGGTGGCTGGTTGATCGTAGCTGGCGTGTGGGCGTGTAGAAGGTCATGCGGTCGTTGAGGTACTTTGGGCCGAGGTCGTGGAGGGCCTTGTGTGCGTGGGTGAGGAGTCTGAACGTTATTCTCTTGCTGACAGGGAGCCAGTGCAGGTCTTTCAGGTGTCCGGTGATGTGGCTGTGTCGGGGGATGTCCAGGATGAGTCGTGCGGAGGCGTTCTGGATGCGCTGGAGTCTTTTTTGAAGTTTGGCTGTGGTTCCGGCGTAGAGGGTGTTCCCATAGTCCAGTCGGCTGGTGACGAGTGCCTGGGTGACGGTCTTCCTGGTTTCAGTGGGGATCCATCTGAAGATCTTGCGGAGCATGCGCAGGGTGTTGAAGCATGAAGATGAGACGGCGTTGACTTGTCTGGTCATCGACAGGGAGGAGTCCAGGATGAAGCCCAGGTTGCGTGCGTGGTCCGTTGGCTTGGGCGCGGTGCCCAGGGCCGGGGGCCACCAGGAGTCGTCCCAGGCGGAGGGTGATGAGCCCAGGATGAGGACTTCCGTCTTGTCTGAGTTCAGTTTAAGGCGGCTGTTCCTCATCCAGTCGGCGACGTCTCTCATCCCGTCGTGTAGGTTGGCTCTGGCGGTGGTGGGGTCGTTGGTGAGGGAGAGGATCAGCTGGGTGTCGTCGGCGTAGGAGATGATGTTGAGGTTGTGTCGGCGTGCGATGGCTGCGAGGGGGCTCATGTAGACGTTGAAGAGGGTTGGGCTGAGTGAGGATCCCTGTGGAACGCCGCAGATGACTTCGGTGGCTTCGGATCTGAACGGGGGAGGCGGACTCTCTGGGTTCTTCCGGCGAGGAACGAGATGATCCATTCCAGTGCTTTCTCTCGGATTCCGATGTTGCTGAGGCGCTTCACTAGGGTGCGGTGGCAGACGGTGTTGAACGCCGCGGAGAGGTCCAAGAGGATGAGGGCAGCTGTTTCCCCGTTGTCGGTTAGGGTTCTGATGTCGTCGGTGGCTGCGATAAGGGCGGTCTCGGTGCTGTGGTTGGCCCGAAACCCGGACTGCGAGGGGTCGAGGGATCCATTCGTCTCGAGGAAGGCGGCAAGCTGTCTGTTGACGGTCTTCTCGATGACTTTGGCCGGAAACGGAAGGAGCGAGATGGGACGGTAGTTCTTAAGGTCGGTGGGGTCCGCCGTTGGTTTCTTCAGGAGGGCGGTAAGCTCGGCGTGCTTCCAGCTCTCCGGGAAGGTGGCGGTGTGGAAGGAGGAGTTGATGATGTCCCGGAGATGGGGTGCGATGGTGGCGTCGGCTTTGTTGAAGACGTGGTGTGGGCAGGGGTCAGTTGGTGATCCGGAGTGGATGGAGTTCATCGTGCGGGTGGTGTCTTCGGTGCTGATCGGGGTCCAGTTGCAGAGGGTGGTGGTGGCGGGCGTTGGTTCGGCGGTAGGGTGCGTTGTTTGTGCGTCGAAGCTGTTATGTATGTCGGTGATCTTGCGGTGGAAGAACGCGGAGAGTGAGTTGCAGAGGTCTTGCGAGGGGGTGATGTCGTTGTTTCCGGCGCTTGGGTTGGAGAACTCTTTGACGATGCTGAAAAGTTCCTTGCTGTCATGGGCGTTGTTGTCCAGTCGTTCTTTGAGTGCCGACTTCTTGGTGGCACGGATCAGCTGGTGGTGTTTGCGGGTGGCGTGCTTGAGGGCGGTCCTGTTGTCTGTGGTCTGGTCGAGTCGCCAGGTTTTCTCGAGAGTGCGGCAGTTCTTCTTGGATTCCTTGAGTTCGTTGGTGAACCAAGGGGTTTTCTTGCTTCCGGGTCTGCTGGGAGGGTTTTTAGTGGTGCGAGGTCGTCGGCGCAGGCGGTCAGCCACTTGGCGAGGTTGCTGGCTGCTTCGTTTGGGTCCGTTGTGTTGGTGGGTGTGTTCTGGCTGAGGGAGGCGGTGAGCTGCTCGGCGGTGATCTTGCTCCAGCTCCGGCGGGGAGCCTGTTGCGGGTGGTGGTGGGTCGTAGTCTTTCTGAAGCTGAAGTGGACGCAGCTGTGGTCGGTCCAGTGGAGTCCGGTGGCGTGGCTGAAGGAGATGTGCTTGCTGGACGAGAAGACGGGGTCAAGCGTGTGGCCGGCGTAGTGGGTGGGCGTGTTCACCAGTTGCTTGAGTCCGAGGTTGGCGAGGTTGTCCAGCAGGGCGGTGGTGTTTCTGTCGTTGTTGTTCTCCAGGTGGAAGTTGAGGTCCCCTAGGAGGATGTAGTCGGCGGAGGGCATGGCGTGCGGGCTGATGAAGTCTGCGATGTCTTCGCTGAATAGTGTGCGTGGTCCCGGGGGTCTGTAGATGAGGGTGCCTCGGAGGGTGGTCTTGGGGTCAGTGTGTATCTGGAAGTGTAGGTGTTCGGCGGCGGTGAAGGTCTCGTCGGAGTTAGTCGAGATGCGGATGGTGTTCTTGTGTACGATGGCGATGCCTCCTCCCGTCTGGTTGACGCGGTCCTTCCGGGTGATCTTGTATCCGTCCGGGATGGCTATGGCGATGTCGGGCGCTGAGGAGGCGTTCATCCAGGTTTCGGTGAGGAAGGCGATGTCCGGTGCTGTTGCGTCGAGCAGGTCCCAGAGTTCCACGGCGTGCCTGTGGACGGAGCGGGTGTTCAGCAGGATGCATTTCAGGTGGTTGCTGCTGGTGCTCGACTTGGCGGAGGTGGTGCACGTCCGGGGGCAGGTGAATCGGCAGGTTTGGCAGGTGAAGGGTCCGTGGGTGCGTCTCGGTGAGGCTCGGTAGCAGGCAGGGTTCCGGCCGGCATTGAGTGCGGTGAGTGTGGCGGCGTCGTAGGTCCGTCGAGTGGTGTTGCATCGGTGGGATCCAGGGGTTCTGGCGCTGGGCGCGGTCCAGTCGCGGACGGGCGCAGACGGGCTTGCCTTAGGCGCGCCTTTGGCGCGCCAGCGGCGCGGACGCGCAGCGGCCACCATTTATGGGGAGGTGGGAGGGAGGAGCAGCTGGGAGGCGGGAGGCAGGGGCAGCGAATGGGCGGTCAGGGGGCGGGGCCGCAGGGACGCAGCGGCGGGAATGGCGAGAGGCAGCGGGGGCACAGAAAGGAAAACAGGGGAGAAAGCAGACAAAATCACGGGCACAGCGACAATGGGGCAGCGAGGGGCACAGAAAGGAAAAGGGGAGAGAGCAGACAAAATCACGGGCACAGCGACAATGGGGCAGCGAGGGGCACAAAAAGGAAAACAGGGGAGAAAGCAGACAGAATCACGGGCACAACGACAATGGGGCAGCGAGGGGCACAGAAAGGAAAAGGGGAGAGAGCAGACAAAATCACGGGCACAGCGACAATGGGGCAGCGAGGGGCACAAAAAGGAAAACAGGGGAGAGAGCAGACAAAATCACGGGCACAGCGACAATGGGGCAGCGAGGGGCACAAAAAGGAAAACAGGGGAGAAAGCAGATAAAATCACGGGCACAGCGACAATGGGGCAGCGAGGGGCACAAAAAGGAAAACAGGGGAGAAAGCAGACAGAATCACGGGCACAACGACAATGGGGCAGCGAGGGGCACAGAAAGGAAAAGGGGAGAGAGCAGACAAAATCACGGGCACAGCGACAATGGGGCAGCGAGGGGCACAAAAAGGAAAACAGGGAGAGAGCAGACAAAATCACGGGCACAGCGACAATGGGGCAGCGAGGGGCACAAAAAGGAAAACAGGGGAGAAAGCAGATAAAATCACGGGCACAGCGACAATGGGGCAGCGAGGGGCACAAAAAGGAAAACAGGGGAGAAAGCAGACAGAATCACGGGCACAACGACAATGGGGCAGCGAGGGGCACAGAAAGGAAAAGGGGAGAGAGCAGACAAAATCACGGGCACAGCGACAATGGGGCAGCGAGGGGCACAAAAAGGAAAACAGGGGAGAGAGCAGACAAAATCACGGGCACAGCGACAATGGGGCAGCGAGGGGCACAAAAGGAAAACAGGGGAGAAAGCAGATAAAATCACGGGCACAGCGACAATGGGGCAGCGAGGGGCACAAAAAGGAAAACAGGGGAGAAAGCAGACAGAATCACGGGCACAACGACAATGGGGCAGCGAGGGGCACAGAAAGGAAAAGGGGAGAGAGCAGACAAAATCACGGGCACAGCGACAATGGGGCAGCGAGGGGCACATAAAGGAAAACAGGGGAGAGAGCAGACAAAATCACGGGCACAGCGACAATGGGGCAGCGAGGGGCACAAAAAGGAAAACAGGGGAGAAAGCAGATAAAATCACGGGCACAGCGACAATGGGGCAGCGAGGGGCACAAAAAGGAAAACAGGGAGAAAGCAGACAGAATCACGGGCACAACGACAATGGGGCAGCGAGGGGCACAGAAAGGAAAAGGGGAGAGAGCAGACAAAATCACGGGCACAGCGACAATGGGGCAGCGAGGGGCACAAAAAGGAAAACAGGGGAGAGAGCAGACAAAATCACGGGCACAGCGACAATGGGGCAGCGAGGGGCACAAAAAGGAAAACAGGGGAGAAAGCAGATAAAATCACGGGCACAGCGACAATGGGGCAGCGAGGGGCACAAAAAGGAAAACAGGGAGAAAGCAGACAGAATCACGGGCACAACGACAATGGGGCAGCGAGGGGCACAGAAAGGAAAAGGGGAGAGAGCAGACAAAATCACGGGCACAGCGACAATGGGGCAGCGAGGGGCACAAACAGGAAAACAGGGAGAAAGCAGACAGAATCACGGGCACAACGACAATGGGGCAGCGAGGGGCACAGAAAGGAAAAGGGGAGAGAGCAGACAAAATCACGGGCACAGCGACAATGGGGCAGCGAGGGGCACAAAAAGGAAAACAGGGGAGAAAGCAGACAGAATCACGGGCACAACGACAATGGGGCAGCGAGGGGCACAGAAAGGAAAAGGGGAGAGAGCAGACAAAATCACGGGCACAGCGACAATGGGGCAGCGAGGGGCACAAAAAGGAAAACAGGGGAGAAAGCAGACAGAATCACGGGCACAACGACAATGGGGCAGCGAGGGGCACAGAAAGGAAAAGGGGAGACAGGCAGAAAAAACGGGCACCGGGGCCACAAGCGGAGGGCGATCTTACCTGGGGCGATCCCACCTTGGGTGGGACCCGATGATGAAGCATGCCACCAACTAGGTTGGTGGGTGAGGGTTTTCATAAAAAAATATAGACATTTAGCTTCATAAGTGTGAGCCAGTTCTTTTTGATAATTACAGAACTACCTTAGGGGAAGTGAACTAGCCCCCACATTGACCCCCCTTTTCCTCTCTCTCTCATTTATCTTCATAGCTATATATACACTCACCACACAAAGTCAGATTTTAGCCACAAGATTTTAGTCAGAAGATATTTAAGCAAAAATGTATTATATATATATATACAAACCCCAGTTCACTTGTTTTTGCAGGAACCGCCACCTACACTTGTCTGCAGTAGAAACATGTTTTATTTACAGATCAGCTGCAAGCCCCAATGCATTTCGGCTTAGAGCCTTTTCCCGTGAGACTCTGTGTAAACATCACTTCAAGAGACAGCACTGGGCTTCAGTACTCAGACTAAATACACACATCTAGTTGTACTACCACAAATGTAATTCATACATACTTTACAAGCACACACACTTAACCTGCATGCGGGATGTCAGCACAAGGTTCTGGGTTTACCAAAACCGTGGAACTTTACACACAAGTGGTCGGTAGGCCACAATCTCACTAACAGAGATAAAAAGATTTGGTCAATTGTATGATCACAAAACACGGTACGCTGCTACCACGGCTTTATGTGATAAACACAGGACAGTTACAGTAGTCCTCTCTCTGCTGTGAGGGTATGATTAATGCACACCTCCAGGTCACAGGACAGATCTTGGTAATATGCTGAGATCTCTGCACACACACAATATTAGCATGACACCAGGCCCAAAATAAAAACCAGGGTACCAGATACTCCAGCAGTTGGGCACTGAAAGCAGGGGCATGCTAGATCACCAGCAGAGGTCATTCCCTATCCAACAACACTTCAAAGGAAGGCTAAAGATGGATGGGCATTTATACTCACTCTTAAATGCGTTTATGGGTTCAGATATATGTGCACAGAATGGGGAAGAGTGCAAAGAGCTGGCTTGGAGCAGGTGAGTGTCCAGAGTGGGTGCAGAGTGAGTGAGTGAGAGTACAAATTAGATAAAAGAACAGAGTGAGTGAGAGGGCATACAATTTGATAAAGCAGCAAAGTGAGTGAGGGCATGCAGAGGGTTAGGTAGTGAGAGGTGTATTACAAATTGAATGGGCTATCTGCAAAATGTGATGAACGGCTCCTGACCTTCCAGCATCTCACATACATGCACAGGTCTTTGGCTGAATGGTGGGAACCCTTCACCACCGGCATTTTGGCTGCTCCGATCCAGGTAAAGAGTCAGTGAATAGACAAAATTGTTGAAGGGGGAAGAGCATGGATGTGGGAGTACAGAGGAGCTGAGAGAGGAAAAAGGATGAGAAAGCACTAGGTGGAGATGTGAATGATGAACTAAAGTGTTTCTCCATAGAATTGTCTAACTTCCTAACTATGGAATTTCCTTCACTGCATGCTGCAGCAGCTTCTTCTGCATTCTCCTAGTGGTACTATGCGGTCAATATCACCTTCTCACTAGCAGGTTCAAGTATCTCTGTTGACATTTCTGCATTTATATTTTTCTTATTACCTCATGACAAGGCACATTACTAGCCCCATATCTGTCCCAGTGAATGGTGGATACTCAACATCATGACGCAAAGCCTCCGGGTGAGAAGCCCAGAGTAGAGGATCTAAAAAATTGGAAGGACATTCAGAAAACACAGGAGCAGGTGAAGGATCTGACATTTTAAAGCGGGATAGAGGCTTCTTTATCTAATAACAGGGTTTTTATAACGCATTCATGTTGGAAGAATTCCACTTCCAATATCAATCCAGTGAGTGGGAAGGATCTTCCTTTCTGCCAAAGTGTAATATCTTATCAGAAGTTGGTGATTCTCAATTTTGCAATCGAGAATAGATGGGAGATGTGATTTGTGCTGATGGGGGCAGGGAGAAAGAAACACTAAAATAGGCTGAACAGAATGCAATAACAAGCATTCACAAAGCTAATAGGTCTGACTTTAACGTGGCAAAGTGTGCAAACCCAGGCATGCAGAACTGTATTTCTTTCCAATGAATCACTGACAGAATATCAGAAACAAAAATATTGTATGGACAGAATATCATGTCAAAAATATCAAGGACCAAAATATAGAGAAGGTAAGTGCAAATAGGTAAATATAGATTTACTATCCCTAACACCACATCTATGTACCTTGAATATATATATATCATCAAGATACATATATGTGGATCTGTATATAGTGAAACTTTGCTTATCTATAGAAACTGGCCTCATATATGCCACACGGCAAACTAATGAAATCGAAAACAGAGGCACTATGGACTGCATTCAAAATATTACCAAAATCCCTATGGGGCTTAATTAGTCTCTTGTTGGAGGTCATGAGAGCTAAACTGGCCCCAGCCATCATATACGAAAAGGAAATAATGAGGGGCAGACACACCTCATTGTTGGATCGTCTGATTGCCCAAACCTACAGATACATCTTTAGATTGGCCAAGTACACAGCCCAGGCCCAGGAACGACTAGAGAATGGGATGTTATAACAGAATTTAACAAGGAGGAGCGCGTTCCTAAAAATGTGCCTCAGGCTGTGCACAGCCCAACCGGATACTTTGGATCATTTGATTTGGCACGATATGACTACAATGAGCTCAGTCTCACCTCATAGAAGTTACCTGGAGAAATCCATAAGTCACTTACAGGCAAACCATCTTTGGTCTCAGTCAATAGCAACGAGTTTAAAAAAAAGCACTGAACAAACTGACACACAAAAAGCCCTATTTAGAGGACAATGACTCAATTGCAAATGTAAACCATGCCTGGCAAATCATAAACATGTACACCACTTTAAGCAACAATCCTACTGTGACAATAGCACTTCAAAAAACTTAAAAAGTAACTTTATACTGTACAGGTTCAGTATTCACTCCACATTATCCAGCCTTCCACCTTGCAAGAAAATCAACAGCTACCTAAATTGCATGCTTTTTGGGGCCGCAGAAGAATCACTACTTCATGTTTTATGCATCTGCCCGTAACTTCTAAAGGAACGACGACTGTCTAGAGTGAATGCACATCCCCTCTCTCCTGTCAGCCAAAGCCAGATGGTCAATACGGCTGTGGCTCCACCCACTGTTCAATGAGGTCCTAGTAGTTCGGACATGTAGGCAACCCGTTGTGGAGGTGCTGAGTCCAGTAAACCAAAGACTAAATGCAAATTTTATCATATGTATGCTCATCTTTGGGACTAAAGTTGGGCAAGTGTAAAGCTCTTGTCCCCGCGCACATGAAACTTAGGAAAAGGAAAGAGAAAGAATGAAAAAAGAAAGAAAAAAGGAAACAATGAATAAAAAGATGTCAGCTTGTTTGACCACAAAATAAAATATAAATTCATTAATCATTAATAATTGTTCAGAAATATTATCTACAACTTAGATACCGATCCTTTAATCATTCAGTCATGAGGTGCGGCGATTCCCTTTCGCCTTCAGTTTCAGGTCAACTATTATTTAAAATTTGCTGAACTGACAATTTAACTGAGAGTCCAGGGAATTAAAGCAGGTTAAAACTGCTTGCCTACATGATCGTATTCCAAAGGTGCTAAAAGGAGTTCTCAGGAGGGCCCTCCTTTCAATAAAAAAATTAGGGCAGACACATGAAAGGTAGCTAAAATCTTCTGCACCTTATCCCACAGAAACGACAGGGCTATTGGCGCTCGGCCGAAGCCAGGGTAGGGTGTGCGACCGTGCAAGAAGATGACCAAAGCGGAACCCCATAAATTTCCTCTGATTCCAATCCATAGTTAGATAGAACTGTGGTTTGAGCATTTTATACTCATTTAAAATCCTTCAGCCGAGCGATCTTTTCGCTAGTAGCTCTCTACCCATAACTGCTGACTGCTTCGTCATTAAACGATTTATAGATATTTTGAAAACTGCAGGAGTGATGTTATGATCCCTTAGTGAACAAACACATAGAGTGATTATCGCTGATTCAAGATAAATCTGGCAGGAGCACTTTTATTTCTGGCGAGCTCTAAGGAGCTTTTTAAAGATAGTAAGGCAGTTAATAGAGAACAGATTTGTACTTTGATTCCTATTTGTGTGGAAGAAAGGTTCCTGTGTCATCAAATAAAACACCTAAATATTTACAGTCCTTTGCTAGTCCAGCCGCTGATTACATAGGTACCCAGCATAATTGTTCCACCTGCCATTGCTTCTCTTCATAACCTTTGCTTTTTTACAGTTAACTTCCATGCTATCCTTTATGGCGTATCGTGAGAGATCCTTTATGAGCCACTGCAGGCCGATTTTTGTTTGATTGATTAGTACAACGTCATCTGCATAAAGAAGATTTGAAATCGGTTTATATCCTAACTTGGGCGGATGAGCGTTGACTTCATCAAGAGCTTCTGGGAGATCAGCCAGAAATAAATTGAATAAATAAGGGGCCAGCACACAGCCTTGTTTCAGTCCTTCACAGGTGTAGATTTTTCTCAAGAGTGTCGAGCCATCATCAATTTTTATTTTTACTCACATACGTGTATAGAGGAGTTGAAAACCTTGTAATAGTGCTGCAGGAATACCCCAGGATGATAGTTTGAACCAGAGGAGATTCCGGCAGACACGATCAAAGGCTGACCTAGAGTCAATGAAACAGAGATGAAGTGATTTTTGGCTTAGCTTGTTTTACCAAATAAGAGAGAAAGTGCTAGAATGTTTCTTGATGTCCCAGCTCCTCGAGTAAAACCTGTTTGATTTTGTGGAGTGATTTTTCTCTCTGCCTACCAGTCCACTAACTCCTTTAAGAGTAACCTAGCAAAATACTTAGCCTTGTTATCAAGAAGAGCAATTAATCTTTAACTTTCTGGTTTCTGCCTATTCCCACTTTTATAAATTGGGAAAATCACTGATCCTCGCCACAAGTTGTGAATTAATTGTGTCTCCAATGCACTGTTAAAAACTGTAGTCGGTGCATTCGGCCAAAAGGCAGGATTGACTTTGTACAGTGTCTGCCGAATGCCATTGGGACCAGGGGCACCGTCACATCGGCTGTCCTGTATTTCTTTTAGAACTTGCTCTTCAGTAAACGCTGGACTATCCTCCAACGCAGCAGTATCTGTTACAGAGGAAGTAGAAGAAGCAGAGGGTGAACCCCCAGCAATTACAGACCCACCAATTTCTAACACAGAGGGGCCGATTCCGATCTCGGCCGGTAGGGCTCCGAATCGGATTCGGCTTAACCGGATCCGATTCGGAGCCCTATTGCCCGACCGATTTGTACGCGCGTCCGGGTGAGCGAGTACGATGCGAAATCACCGACCGACTCGTCCGGGCGTCCCGACCGCTCCGACCTACTCGTACCCGGGTCTAACCGCACCGACCGACTCGCTCGGACTCGACTCGCACCGTGCAATGGAGACGTTCCCCGGCCGGGTAAGTACGATGCGCGCCGCGAGCAGTCCGACCGAGCCGTGCACTCCGGCTCCAAAGAGCAGTCGGAGCCGTACTTTGGGGGTCCGTGTCGGACCCCCCTGTAGGCGAAGCCGCGCGAGTCGCACACAGGGGGGACCCATGGGTCCCCCCTACCTGTGCGTGTACGGCGCGAGTCGCTTCGCCGCGTACACGCTGTAGGGGGCGCCCTTGTCCGCCTCGCACCCATTGAGTCAATGGGTGCCCGCGTACGCATTGTACGACAGGCTCCCATTGACTTCAATGGGAGTCCGACCGACTCGAGTCCGATGGCATACGTGCGCATCGTACTCGTTCGGTCGGGCTGCTAGGGTCCGATTCGGTCGGAAATCTCTCCGGGTCCGGCTCGGTCGGAGAGATTTCCGGCCCGAATCGGAATCGGCCCCAGAGTTGTTATCTTTTATGCTTGGACAGAAAACAGAATTTCAATAGCATACCCAGCTTGTTTCTGAAATAGTTGAGTTATTATCCATGTTAGGGACCCTATTCAGGCTATTGACCAATCTCCAGAACTCCCTTGAGTTTGATTTCCTGCTGAGGAATAGAAGTTTGGCCCAGAATGCCTGTTCCAGGGAACGTCTGTACTCCCACAATAGTTTTTTGTAAACCTTTTTAGATGTTGCAAGTTTCGTGTTAGGATTTCACCTAAAAAATGCAGGGCTCCGTTCAGCTCCTTTTTGATGACTCTCGTGGCCGGAGAGAGGCGAGTATATTTTTTTGCAGGGTGGCGTAAAAGCTGCTGAATTATGTTGCTTGGGATAGTTGTATGGCAAATTAAAATCTAAAAGGGTAGCCATAAAAAGTTTCTCAGTTGGAACCTGGTGATTGATTATGAGTATTTAACCATTGCAAAACACGCAACGCAAGAGATTCAATTGAAACAATTGTACACTCAGTCCATTGAATCCTCTCAAGATTAATTAACTCTAGGTTACCAGGCAGAATATTTGTGGGCGTGTGCTTTGGACACTTGGTGGTAAGCTCAAATATTTGCAGGCAATGATCACTTTCCAAATTGGCACCTACTTGAAATGACTCTATTGAGGAAAAGAGGGACACAAATGAAATATGAAATTAAATGAAATAGGGTTTTTATAAAGCGCGTGTATACCAAGGCATCTTAGCGCTAGAGCTGTCATATCTTAAACAGAGGGGGTAACTTGAGATTAGGAGTTGGGTGTGAACAACCAGGTTTTGAGCGCCTTTCTGAACAGTTGCCTGTTTTTTTGGCATCTTAGGTTCAAAGGCAGAGTATTCCAGAGTTTAGGGGCCAGGTGGAAGAAACTTCTTCCACCCCACTTTACGGTTTTCACCCTGGGGATGACCAGCAATGAGGCAGTCGATGATCTGTTGCAGACAGTGGGCTAAGCAGTCACAGGTAAGCGCATTCAGTTAAAAACATCAGTTAAAAACATTCAGTGCGACCAGATTCAATGACAATATTTAAAAATAAACGTTTCCCCCGAGAGCCATAACCCGGCTCCAATTAGAAAATGTCAGCGCTGCGCGGTCGCATCAGCACGCTCATTTTATGCGTCTGGGGCAGCAACAACTAGCCTGCTAACAAAGATGGCGGCCCGCTCTAACTTGAGGGGTCCGTCCGTCGTGCAGACGCTATGCGTGGACTGTTGCAGACAGTGGGCTAAGCAGTCACAGGTAAGTGCATTCAGTTAAAAACATCAGTTAAAAACATTCAGTACGACCAGATTCAATGACAATATTTAAAAATAAACGTTTCCCCCGAGAGCCATAACCCGGCTCCAATTAGAAAATGTCAGCGCTGCACGGTCGAGTCAGCGCGCTCATTTTATGCGTCTGGGGCAGCACCAACTAGCCTGCTAACAAAGATGGCGGCCCCGCTCTAACTTGCGGGGGCCGTCCGTCGTGCAGACGCTATGCGTGGACTGTTGCAGACAGTGGGCTAAACAGTCACAGGTAAGCGCATTCAGTTAAAAACATCAGTTAAAAACATTCAGTGCGACCAGATTCAATGACAATATTTAAAAATAAACGTTTCCCCCAAGAGCCATAACGCAGCTTCAATTAGAAAATGTCAGCGCTGCGCGGTCGCGTCAGCGCACTCATTTTATGCGTCTGGGACAGCAACAACTAGCCTGCTAACAAAGATGGCGGCCCCGCTCTAACTTGCGGGGGCCATCTGTCGTGCAGACGCTATGCGTGGACTGTTGCAGACAGTGGGCTAAGCAGTCACAGGTAAGCGCATTCAGTTAAAAACATCAGTTAAAAACATTCAGTGCAACCAGATTCAATGACAATATTTAAAAATAAACGTTTCTCCCGAGAGCCATAACGCAGCTTCAATTAGAAAATGTCAGCGCTGCGCGGTCGCGTCAGCGCACTCATTTTATGCGTCTGGGGCAGCAACAACTAGCCTGCTAACAAAGATGGCGGCCCCGCTCTAACTTGCGGGGGCTGTCCGTCGTGCAGACGCTATGCGTGGACTGTTGCAGACAGTGGGCTAAACAGTCACAGGTAAGCGCATTCAGTTAAAAACATCAGTTAAAAACATTCAGTGCGACCAGATTCAATGACAATATTTAAAAATAAACGTTTCCCCCGAGAGCCATAACCCAGCTCCAATTAGAAAATGTCAGCGCTGCATGGACGCGTCAGCGCGCTCATTTTATGCGTCTGGGGCAGCAACAACTAGCCTGCTAACAAAGATGGCGGCCCCGCTCTAACTTGCGGGGGCCGTCCGTCGTGCAGACGCTATGCGTGGACTGTTGCAGACAGTGGGCTAAGCAGTCACAGGTAAGTGCATTCAGTTAAAAACATCAGTTAAAAACATTCAGTGCGAACAGATTCAATGACAATATTTAAAAATAAACGTTTCCCCCGAGAGCCATAACCTGGCTCCAATTAGAAAATGTCAGCGCTGCATGGACGCGTCAGCGCGCTCATTTTATGCGTCTGGGGCAGCAACAACTAGCCTGCTAACAAAGATGGCGGCGCGCTCTAACTTGCGGGGGCCGTCCGTCATGCAGACGCTATGCGTGGACTGTTGCAGACAGTGGGCTAAGCAGTCACAGGTAAGTGCATTCAGTTAAAAACATCAGTTAAAAACATTCAGTGCGACCAGATTCAATGACAATATTTAAAAATAAACGTTTCCCCCGAGAGCCATAACCTGGCTCCAATTAGAAAATGTCAGCGCTGCGCGGTTGCGTCAGCGCGCTCATTTTATGCGTCTGGGGCAGCAACAACTAGCCTGCTAACAAAGATGGCGGCCCCGCTCTAACTTGCGGGGGCCGTCTGTCGTGCAGACGCTATGCGTGGACTGTTGCAGACAGTGGGCTAAGCAGTCACAGGTAAGCGCTTTCAGTTAAAAACATCAGTTAAAAACATTCAGTGCAACCAGATTCAATGACAATATTTAAAAATAAACGTTTCCCCCGAGTGCCATAACCCAGCTCCAATTAGAAAATGTCAGCGCATTTTATGCGTCTGGGGCAGCAACAACTAGCCTGCTAACAAAGATGGCGGCCCCGCTCTAACTTGCGGGGGCCGTCCGTTGTGCAGACGCTATGCGTGGACTGTTGCAGACAGTGGGCTAAGCAGTCACAGGTAAGTGCATTCAGTTAAAAACATCAGTTAAAAACATTCAGTGCGACCAGATTCAATGACAATATTTAAAAATAAACGTTTCCCCCGAGAGCCATAACCTGGCTCCAATTAGAAAATGTCAGCGCTGCGCGGTTGCGTCAGCGCGCTCATTTTATGCGTCTGGGGCAGCAACAACTAGCCTGCTAACAAAGATGGCGGCCCCGCTCTAACTTGCGGGGGCCGTCTGTCGTGCAGACGCTATGCGTGGACTGTTGCAGACAGTGGGCTAAGCAGTCACAGGTAAGCGCATTCAGTTAAAAACATCAGTTAAAAACATTCAGTGCAACCAGATTCAATGACAATATTTAAAAATAAACGTTTCCCCCGAGAGCCATAACCCAGCTCCAATTAGAAAATGTCAGCGAATTTTATGCGTCTGGGGCAGCAACAACTAGCCTGCTAACAAAGATGGCGGCCCCGCTCTAACTTGCGGGGGCCGTCCGTTGTGCAGACGATATGCGTGGACTGTTGCAGATAGTGGGCTAAGCAGTCACAGGTAAGCGCATTCAGTTAAAAACATCAGTTAAAAACATTCAGTGCGACCAGATTTAATGACAATATTTAAAAATAAACGTTTCCCCCGAGAGCCATAACCCGGCTCCAATTAGAAAATGTCAGCGCTGCGCGGTCGCGTCAGCGCGCTCATTTTATGTGTCTGGGGCAGCAACAACTAGCCTGCTAACAAAGATGGCGGCTGGCTCTAACTTGCGGGGGCCGTCCGTCGTGCAGACGCTATGCGTGGACTGTTGTAGACAGTTGGCTAAGCAGTCACAGGTAAGCGCATTCAGTTAAAAACATCAGTTAAAAACATTCAGTGCGACCAGATTCAATGACAATATTTAAAAATAAACGTTTCCCCCGAGAGCCATAACCCAGCTCCAATTAGAAAATGTCAGCGCGCTCATTTTATGCGTCTGGGGCAGCAACAACTAGCCTGCTAACAAAGATGGCGGCCGGCTCTAACTTGCGGGGGCCGTCCGTCGTGCAGACGCTATGCGTGGACTGTTGCAGACAGTGGGCTAAGCAGTCACAGGTAAGCGCATTCAGTTAAAAACATCAGTTAAAAACATTCAGTGCAACCAGATTCAATGACAATATTTAAAAATAAACGTTTCCCCCGAGAGCCATAAACCGGCTCCAATTAGAAAATGTCAGCGATGCCATTATGAAGTCAATGATAGAGCATGTGCTTGAAGAAAAAGATAGGTCCAAGCCGGCAGTTAATCTGAATGAAAGCACCCATTTGAAATTCTCAGGCCAAGTGCCTCAATTTCTTTCGTAATGGATTCGCCCTAGGCGACCCTAAACCTTGTTTTATATTTTTTCTGGCTTGGAATACACCAAACAAAATCCTGTTGGATTAGGGAGTCATCTTGTTCCATTATCGGCATTAAATTCATATTGAAATATCCAGTTACAATGATGTTGAACTGTGGATGGACTTGTAGCCATTTTATAAACAAACTAGACAAGTTGACTGAAATGGAATCTCTGGAGTTGCTGTCTGGATGTACATACACATTAACAAGGGGTTATCAACCTCAGAAAGCCAGCCTTTTAATGGAACAATGTCTGTTTTTAAGGAAGCAGCAGTCTAAAAGGCTAAGCCCCCCCATGGGACGGAGATATCTCTTTATCCTATTGGCAGCATTGAAAAAGCCAAGAAAGCCTTCAAGTGGGAGGGGCAGCCTAGACTAAATCTCTTGCAAAAAAGATTATGTCAAAGGAACTGAAACACCTCATTATATTCGGGTCAGTTATTTTGTTTCATAAACGGTTAATATTCCAATAACATAATCTCAGTTGTGCCAATAATTAAGCATTAAAAGGATACTTGAAGAGTCAAGCCTTCCTTGGATTATTGAGAGCTGCTGCGATCCAGGCAAAATATGTCTTCATTGATTTGGGCGAGTCAGCTCTAAAGTTTCGATGTGAATTACAATAATTCTCTTCCTCATTTATGCTGCTTGTTGGGTGTTTGAGAACTCAGTACACAAGTTTTGACATATTTTCCCTGTCAACCTCTTTATAACCTGCCTGTTCCAGTAGAAGACTGGGGTAAGGAGCCGATGTATACCCCACCTTGCAAATGCTTCTTTTTCCCACAAGATTAATCCAGCCGCAGAGTTGGAGGGCCAAGTGACTACAGATTTCTCCCTTGCATTTCTCCTATGGGAGCTGTAGGAAGGTAGGATCCTTCTAGCATGGTTACCCCTACTTTTTGCCTGGTGTCAGTGTGGTTTTTGACTAGTCTGACTACTAATCAGGACCCCAGTCACTGTGCTTCCTCCCTAGATTTGACATGGTAAGTACTTTGGTACCTCCCCAATTGGCTACTGGTGTACCCTAGTATATGGTACTAAGGTACCCAGGGCATAGGTACACCAGGGGTCTCTCATGGGTTGCAGCATGTATTATGCTACCCATGAAAGACCACTCAAACTGTGACTACAGGCCTGCCATTGCAGCCTGTGTAAGCTGGTGCTAGCACCACTTACGACAGATATAAGTTTTCTTATATCTGAGGTCACTACACTTGAAACCTATGTCACCCCTAAGGCAGGCCTTTCAATCCTGAAGGCAGGGTACTGGGGTATAAATGTGAGGGTGCCCTGCATGAGCAGGACACCTCCTACAAACCCCGGAGTCCATTCTCCTGGCTTTGTAAGTGCGGCAAGTCATTTTGATACATATAGTGACCATGCGTCATTACGCGATGGCTAACTATATATTGGCTGTGCCGAACCTGGGCATGTTTAGTATCAAACATGTTGGAATCATACCCCAACACCATTACCAGTGTTTGAGGTATGATTTCTCTGGGAAGCCCCCAGTACACCCTGTAACAGCCTTCCAGGGTCTGCCAGCAAGCTAGTGCTGCTGCCGACCCCAGTCACGATTCTGCCCTCCTGCTGCTGAGCTGAGCTCGAGCAGGGGAAGGCACAACAATAGGTTTCCTGGCACAGGTGTGACCACCTCCCAGACAGGATTTAGTGTATTGGGCTGGGTTGGGGGCGCTTGCCACCGCCACCAGACTGCTTTGAAGGGCACGTTGGGTGACCTCCTTGCATACTCCTGTTAGAACCAGTTCTGGGAGCCCTTGGCTCCCGCTCTGGCGTGAAATTGGGCAAAGGACATAGGCGTATCCTTCCCTCTGTCCAGCCCCTCCTCTGGGAGGGACCCCCTGGGTTGTCCTAACCCCTTTCTTAGGGTATAAAAAGGCTTACCTGTGGGTGGGTCCTCAGATTCATCGTGGGACAAGACTCAAGCCTGAAACCACGTCACTCTTCGACTGTCTGGACACCTGGACTTCCCCTAAGACCGAGACTGCATCAAGGAAGACTCCTGCCTCTCCTGGTCTCGCTGTTCTGCAAGTCTTCGTCGTCTGTGCTTCTTCCAGGATCTTCAACAGACCTGTGGGCATCAAGGACACCCAAAGTAATCTCCCTTGGAGTGAAGGAGTCACTCTCCTGCATCTGCAGGCACCGCAATGAAGCTGTCAAGTCTGCTGCTCCTGATGTCCCACGGACTTTGAAATGCTCAGCAACACAGGTGGTGGATCTGCAACTCCATCGAGGCCTGACCTGTCCTCTCTGCAATTTTGAGGCGGGTATCCCTCGTCAGAACCGCTGGGACCGAACCGCTGTGCACCATGTTGACTTGACGTTGTCAAGGCTTGTTGGCTCTGCACTTTAGAGATCTTCAGGCTACAAGAAGCTCCAGCCTCCAGCATCTCTTCCTGCCAAGAGCTTTGTCCTCAATGCATCCTCTGCATCGTGGGCCTCCATCTTTGGTGAACTGCTCGAGGTCCTCTTGTGACCCCTGTGCCTTTGGCCTGTGGGTCCTCTTGAGGGTCTTCTCTTGCTTCATTGGGCTCCCCTGCTTACTCTGGCCTGCACTGACTCCCCTGCACTTGATGAGTCCCTTGGACCTTGCTGGTCCCAATGTTGCTCCTTCATCGTTTTCCATGTCTGTTGCTGCTGCCAAGGCTGTTGGGACTCCTGCCGGACACCGACCCCCTGGTTCTCAACTTCCGATGTGGGAAAGCTTGTGAACGGCTCCTGGTCTTCCTCATGGTCGCATGGTCCTCACAGATGCAGCGACAAGATCACCGTCATCACCATTGCATCTTCCATCATCGGTGGTCATTGCTCGTCCGTGCCTCCTGGTCACCTCCGAAAGGCGTAGACTCTCTCCCCTCTGCTTGCAGGTTCTTCTCTTCAAGAATCCACCCTTGGATTCCACTGGACTCTTGCACAGTCTTCGCCAGTGACATCTTTACTGAAGTCCTCCATTGTGGTCTACCGTGGTTTCCAACGTCACTTCGCACCTATGCACCCGGCTTCCCTAGTGTAGGTATCCTAGTTCCTGGGGTATCCACGGGTGGGTTGACTCTCCAACCTTCTGTCTTCCACCGGGTTTCTTCAGGGTCCACTGGGTCTGGTCCTTCTTCTTCAAAACTGCAACCATGACTTTCCCGTTGACTTCTATTGATTACGAGGATGTGTTTCCACTCTGCACACAGCCTGGGTACTTACCTTGGGTGGTCACTTGGGTCCCCAGCTCTTCTGGGTCTCCAGTTACAAGTCTTGACATCGGTCGCAGTTCGCATTCCACTTTCTTAGTATATGGTTTGGTCTCCCCCTGGAGACCACTGTGTATTGTACTTACTTACCTGTTTACAATTGAAGTATTGTGTGTATTTGTGTTGATATCTTCGGGTAGGAGATATACCAATGTGTTAGTGAGTGTTGTATAATAAATAGACATATTTTTATAAATACACTGTGTGGTTCTTTTTCATTTAACCTACACTACATGATTATATCTGGTAAAACAAGCTGCTTAACACTCCTTCTGGGTAAAGCCTGAAGGCTGCTCTCCACAGCTACCACTTAGAGAGCTTTCTAAGGTTGTCGAAGACCACTAAAATCACCATAGTGGTTGTCTGGATTAGTGCAAGGGTCTTCACTTAAATAAGTGTGCACCATATACTAATAAACAAAAAGTGAAAAGGAGCATATTATTTTTCTATGTATAGCTTAATTGTAAGTACAATAAGACACATTAATCAATTGCATCCAATTATATTCATCAGGGAGTCTTGTTCATCTGTTTTCAAGTCCACTTTATTGAAGTTTAATTACAAGCATGCATCAGCCCAGCCAATGCGTTTCGTCCAACAGGACTTCATCAGGGTTGGTAATGTTCTTGAAATTAGTAAAAATGTCCTCATGTAGTGACAATTATGGGTGAAAAGTGTTGCAAGGTATAGTACCTTCTGGCGTAATCTGCCTCATCCGAGTTACTCATGAGAGCAGTCCAGCCCGAACTGCCAGGCCAGATCCTCCCTGGACTGTAAACAAGCATCCTAGGACCGGTTTCTGGGTTTCACCCCTCATCAGCCAGGCTAGCTTGACTCCAGTGGCATGGAGAGCACGGGACCCACGTCTGGGCATACCCGTCCACTTGGGGTGACAAATGCAAAAAGAACAAATGATGGACAGAATGTTGAACAATGTCACACATTCACCCCAGTGGTCAAGAATGATTTGCATATAGCTGGGTCTGAACTGGGTTGGCGAAGTGAGGTAAAGAACGGTGATGGATTCAACCCAGATCTGTGACCTGGGGTGAGTGTCTGAAAAGTTTCAGCGCTTGGTCCATCATCTCCTTGTGTTTGCATTCTCGTTCATTCTCAAAGTTAGACCTTAAGTAGAGCGTATAGTATAAGGAGACCGTAGCTGTTTTTAGTTTTCATTTACTGTCTTAGTCCCCACCTGCAGCCGGGCGTACATGCCTGCTTGCTCTGAACCCTTTTGAGGATGTAGACCTTGCACTACCCCCTAGGCTGTGTCTTTTCCTCTTTTACCTTAGATTCATTGCCAGCTTTTGTTGTCGGTTTTGGGATGTGTAATGTTCAGTGGGGCAAGTTGCCTTTCAACTGCTTTTTCCCGACCAAGGTCAGCATTTCTTCCTAAGCTTACAAAGTCAGGGGAGGGTGAGTCTTGAAATGCAGCTTCCTGCTGATGTTACAAGCATAATTGCTGCACTGGTTGACTCACTGTCACCACATCAACTTCAGCTGGAGGCGGAGCGAGCTGTAAGGGAGATAGGGACAGAGGGAGAGAGGACGTGAAATGTTAGGGAGAGGAGATGTTAGACTAATTAACTCAGAGTCCAACACAGGTCCCCAACTGCATCCGAATTCACCTTATTGACTTCAGTACATTCTATCTTGGAGATCAAATTGCTCAGTACGACGTTTGTTAGGATCGGGACTGGAAGTCCCTCAAGGCCCTCCATTGACGAGAATATTGATTCACCAGGATCCTTTAAAAAACTAAATTTATCAAAATTCTTTACACATTTTTCAAACATCGTGGCCAAAGGTGAAATCAAACTCTGCCCACCTTGAGCTGTTTTAGACTTGGTGTGTTTTAATGTGGAGAATGAATGGAGGTTCTTTTTTCTTCTTGCCGCTGGCTGGGGAGGTACCCTGACTCGCTCTCATCTTATTTTCCTGGGAGGTTGGGCCCCAATGGACTTCCTGGTACATATTTCCCTTGTTGGCTTGACTGATATGTGAAATTGTTTCGTATTAGTCCCTTGCCTCTATACCAGGTGAGAGTTCAGTCAGTCCATGCCTCCTGCGGGACTTACCACTTGCTAGATGCCCATTAACAGATGGTGGACCACACAAGAAACTGAAATGCAGGTCACCAGGGCAATGTCCACTATGATCAATCCAAGAAGAAATACACAAAGTCCACAAGGACTACAAAAGGTATGTTAGACCTAGCTCCTCCCCGACAGCCTCTATAGCAGATGCAAATTGGCAGGCATGAAGAGTGGAAAGCAACCCTACTCCAGGAAGCGGTGCTTCAGCCTGTGACAACACTGATGTCGCCTTCCCTAGTAGTTACCTCATTGGTTGTCGCCCGTCATTAACAGAGAATCCCTCTGGGGGGTGACAGAGGCCCCTGGCAGGCGGCAGAAGCCCACCAGCTTCTGCTGCAATGCAGGGATTCAAGAGGGAAGAAATGATAGAGGGAGATTAAGGAGAGATTCGTGGCGAGCAAACCGTGCCGACATCTGGGTTGGCAGCTTCCGCGCACCGGGGCTCAATGGCAATGCCACATTGCCTAGTGCACCGTTTTCTCAATTTCCCCTCCTTGTTCCTACTCCTCCTTGCAATTCCACATGAGCGGCCTCCAGTTAAAAACGGCCAACCACTGGGTGCCAAAGCTTTAAACACTTCCAGTCTGCCCCTCGCCCCCCTATAGCCCATTGTCTACAATCTGCCACCCACCGCAGCGACCTCTTGGGCTCCTTAATATCCAAGAGTCCAGCAGCCCAACCGCTTAGCTCCGAGTCCATCTTGGCAGCAACAGCGGTGGGATAGGGCAGACAGCCAAGGGTGTTACAGGGCAAACGGGGCACACCAAGTCTGGCTGACGAGGGAGAGACGGCGTACGGAACACTGCCACTTCCTTCCACCTCCTTCCTCCCGCTTCCTCCTCCCTCCAACTCCAGATGTGACGTAGCGTGACCTCAGCAACTCAACTGGTTAGCCGCACAGAAACTCTTGGGAAACAATGACTGATGAGACTAGATCTTGAAGTAGTTTGCAAGTGAGGGGCCTGCTGGCTCAGCCCCCGCGGAGTCTATTTAAAGTTCTCCCGCCAGGAGTGAAGTGGTCCGTTACGCTGAAGGCCCAGGCCAGCTTCAGCCCCTGCTGGCTGACAACATCCCCTTCACCAGCACATTCCAGACACATCTAGAACAGGGGTCGTAGAGTGATGCGGTACAAGGCCACGGATGTGGTGTCGGACAAACCCAAAAAACAGAAAACTCTATTACACAGCAAAGGACCTTTAACAACCCTGAATATTTCCTTCTCACGATTGGCAGAACATGCTGATGTCATGTGGCCTTGAGGAAGGAAATATGATGGGAAGCTACTTTCTGTGGTGGATGTGAGGCCTACCCTCAACAATTCAGCTGGTAATAGTTGGGATAAACCTGGCTTTTCATCATCTTAATGAGATTTTGGGAAATATCACTACTCAAAGTTGACCCTGCAGATAACTGAAGCAATCATATTTAGCTGATAAGATCAGTTTCTATCCGGACATGCTGGTGAAACAGCCACAAGGTGAAATGACATCTCAGCTGCTCCTCAACTGTGTGAGTTTTGTTGGGTTTCATTTCTCTTCTCATACTGTTTTAGGGTACTATGGTGCACAGTGAACATCTAAATGAAAGCAAACCTAGTTTGCTTGGTCAAATTATTAAAAAGATGGCTTCCCGTCACTTCTGCATTCCCTCCATTATTCACTAAAGCATGCACGTGTCAATGGGAAAGAAAATGTATCAATGGTAAAGGTGCTTGCAGCTCTATGTGCATGCATAAATGTTAACAGATTGGCAATTCTCCAAGCAACCAGTGGCAAGAGGCAAAACACAGAGTACAACAGGCCCTTCATTACACAGGGTCACCCAGCGTTCATATCCATCTGTGAGGCAGCTCGTCTGTTTGACGTTTCATATCACCTCAAAAACTGTTAAGGGGGGCTAATTATTTGACCATCGGATTTTCAGCACACAGCAAAAGATTGCTTCTTTGATGACTTTAATCTTTCCTTCTTTATAGACGTGTTTTTATAAATTTGAATGGCCTGAGAGGGCCAATAGGTTCCTGCAATAGACGGAGGATTACCCTGCACACTGGACATCAGTTCCTGTGGCCACTTCCTAGGAAGGGAAGCACAGGAACAGGCAATCTGGTGACTGGTGATGATGAGAGAGGAGAACATCGAACAAGCTTGGGTCATCACACTGTATACAACACATCCTCTTGGCAGTGGGAGCTGGGAGGCTTTTTCATTAGAATGCACAAAATTACATATCAATTAGCCATTAATCTTAAAAAATACGAGTGAATTAATCTTCCGCACTTAATTACAACTACCTGTATAAATATACAGAGATGGATCCAACTGTATATCACTTTAAAGCTAACATGTAAAATCTCTGCAATTGCATAATGTAGATCCTGTGCTACTGCAAGCACCTCCCCCAGGAATCTGGTAATAGAGCGCATCCCTGCTTGTATAAACACCTCGGCTACAAAACGAATTTAAACAAAAATAAAAAAGGGAAACATCAACCTTTTAGCATAGGTATATTTCTCCTCAAACCCCAAAACAGCCAGCAAAACCCATATAAGGTTTGCCATTAATCGGGGCAAGACAGTAAACCCCTGCATCCAAACACAGAGCCGAGAAACCTTAGCCCGTGTCTCTGGCACGGTGAACACGTCAGGTTTGTGTTCAGGCTGAGCGCGCCAAGATGCTTTGTCAGTTTCAAACAGAAAACAAATGTAATCTTTTCAGCCGATGCCAGTTTTTTAACCATAAAATGGAACAGTAACAATGGAGGGAAGCAAAGTGAAGTCAGAGAGCCAAACACATTAGCATAAACAATAAAGACAAACGTCCAAAGGCGTATAATTAAACAAACCATAAGCAGAACGCGAGCACATGCAGACACATAGCAGGGAGGCGGCCATCAAAGCGAGTATCATATCTTTTAATTAAAGTTCTTGAACAGTAGCAGAACTCATTCCAGTGTAATCACTCTGGCGCTGCCTAATCTGCTTCTTTCTATCGTTCCTCGCAGAACGTCATGTTCATTTGTAATACACCATCATCATATCTAAATGCCATGTCCGCCTGTTGAAAGTGACCGAGCACTGTATCTGAAGCGAGCCCCGGAACCTCCCATAGTTAATTAACATCAGAGCTCCGAATTAAAAGGTTTCTAGTACCTGGTGGAAGTAATGCACTGTGATAAATTGCAAGGCGCGGGGCTTCCCATGTTCCCCATGTCTGTCAGAAGCCTTTGCGGGGCCCGAGTCACAAACACTATGCGGGGCCCTGGTTTTCTGGTGGCATCACTCAAAATAAAAGCAATGTCCAGAGCTTCAGCTTTGAGCGTCACTTAGCGGCAGACACTCACAAAAGCAGGCTGGGTCTGCTTCTGTGACCTGAAAATGTATTTAGCAGTGCAGTTTGGGGCCCTGAAAAGAGTGGGGCCTAGGGCAAGCAGCACAGACTGCGCATCCTTTATGACAGCCCTGATTATTCCCAAAATAGAAAGAAATCTCTAAGGTTTCTACAGAATGTTCTGGCTGCTCCCTGGATTGTCTAGAAATTAATTCTTCCTGTTAGAGCGATAGCTGCTTGTTCTTCTTGTTACCCTAACGCAAGAGATCATGATGTGAGGTGAATCTCATTAACTGCGTGTAAATGTGCCCTTTTGCATCAATGATTCACTTTTTACACCATGGATGATGCAGTTCAGATGAAAATGTATTCTCAGCAGAAGCACATATTAAAAGGTTAAGCCTACAAGAGCTTTTGACGGAATATTTCTCAGAAAGCATGCACATTGGGCATGCACGAAAACTGCCTGAAAACACCACAGCTCACGTGTGCCACACTGACTCCTTTTATCTGCGAAAGGATCCGCTTTTCACCCGTTGTAGCAAAGGGATGGGACGGGATTGGATGGTATGGGCATTTTGTATAACTCTCACTACCCATGACAAGTTGCTGAATCATCAAATCACCGGAGGAGCAAAGTGCGTCACACACTCTTTAACTGCTGATGACATCACAGAGATGGCTCTTTCCCATGTTTAGCACATGAAGAGCCTCCTGTTTGCTACTGAATGGGTAGGAAAAGGGTAGGAAAAGGGCAAAGAGTGGAATATACATAGAGTGAACATAGCTCTTAGAGCCCTGTTTAATTTATACTCCTGTTGCTCCTTTCCTGATCTATTGCGGCAAGGTCAGTGCCAGCCAGGCTACCGAAGAGAACCCAAAAGTACATTTATGCCTTGAAATATCACCAAATTCTTTAGTAACAAGTTTCACTTTCACACAATGATAGTGGTAACATTTGTGCATTTTAGCAGACATGCTAAGAAACTGTGGGGCAGATTTACAAGCCCCTTGCGACATCTTTACGCCGCCGTAGCGTCACTTCTGCGTCACTTCTGCGACATATTAACAACGTGACGCATCTAGGGAGATGCGTCACGTTGTAAAGCCCTGCACTACATTATACCTGCATATAATGTATGCAGGGTGGGCGTTCCCACGCAGGAAAGCCTCGTAAAAGTGACACAGTGAAATCTACAAGATTTCACGGAGTCACTTTTACGACGCCACTGCGTCAAAACCTTGCGCCTGCTTGAAGCAGGCGTAAGGAGTGATGCAGCATGCTGGAGTTGCGTCGTACTTGCGACACGACTCCAGCAATGCGCTGCCCTTACGCCGAAAAGATGCGTCTATCTTTGCGCCCCGGTGCGCCGCATTGTAAATGCGGCACATCCATGGTGGCGCAAGTGTTTTTTTACGTGTCGCAATTTAACTGGCGCATCCCTGCTAATATGCAGGGATGCGCCAGTTCTTGTAAATCTGTCCCTATGAGCGCAGATTGCAAACTGGAGTCTGCAAGTTGCACACCGACTGGTTTGCAAACTGCTCTTCATTTTGCAATGTGAATGATGACCTAATCAGTCACATCGCAAACTGTCTATTGGTAGAGGGCTGCAAAACCTCCTGCCTCATGAATATTAATTAGGCAGCTTGCACTTTGCAACCCTCTATAAATGGCTGCCAGTGCAGTGGAGGGAGGCCTGTGAGGGACATCAGACTTGCGTTTGGATTACCAGCACAGCTACCATTTTTTTAAACAGTGTGTGTTCATTTAAGGGACAGGTTGACATGCAAGGAGGACATCAGAGGGAGCATTGTTTGTGTCCCTCACGGCTACCAGATAAGACCCCAAACTGGAGGCTGATCAGCAGCAGGGACAGTTTTCCCTTTGTAAATCAGTTATGACCCCAGCTCGGGGTCCGTGTCAGTAACAGATGTGGTCAAAAACCACTGAGATCTCATATTGACTTGCAAAGGAAAGTGGGGCGACGCTTCACACCCTCTCTCCTATTTGCGATTTGGAAAGGGGTGCTAAACTCCTTTTTAAAGTCGGACTGGCTCTTCTGGTTACACACCCTATGTTTTCGTGATCTGCATGGGGGAGAGGCTGATCCCTTCCCAAAGACACCAGACCTCTGGAGGTAAACCCCAACTCCAGCCATACCAAAACGTCACTAAATAAGGGGAAGAAATGACAGCTCTCTCATTTGAGATTCCATTTCACAATCTAGAGGCCAGGCTAATGCCTCAATCCTGTAAAAGTACACTCAAAACCCAGATTCACTTTTGAAAGCCCAGGTGAATGAAGGAGTCTCGCATTTCTGGACTTTCAGCAGGGATCAACTACTCTTATCCTTCATCTCAGTTCTTGAAGAATAAAAGGGCCCGGCACACGAGACGACCAGCTAACTGCCTAAACCCCAAATCATTTTACCTGGCTTATAAACCTGATGAAAGTCATCCCCTTAACTTGGGAGGGACTATAAATAGCTCAATCTTCCTGTTTAGGCTATCCGGTCTCTTTAACAACACACCGTTCATAACAAGGGGGCCAAGAATGACAATGCAAGTGATGACACAAATTGTAAGAAATAATGGTAGCTTCCTCATTCCAGTTCTTACAAATGAGGATGTACCACAGCTGATAAGCGTATGCTTCGTAAACAAAATCCAACTTTGACCCGAGATGGCAGAAACACCTGAGATTTTTGCACCCAATTAGAAACTTCAAAATACATACCCATCAGTTTTATACAGCCATTCTACACAACAATATGAATTGTTGATACCACAAACATATTTGTAATTGGTGGAATTGGTGGGCAGGGAGGCCCAGGCAGTTTTAGACAAAGAAGCATCTGGGTCTCTGCCCAAGAAACAGACTTTTTTGTGAAGTGGCCTTAAGTCGCAGTATGCAACAGAATTCACTGACTTATTATGGGCATAAAAGGCTTATGAACCCCCACAATGGGCCAAACAGGTCATCCCCTCTAGGTAGAATCATCTAATCTCCCTTTGAGGACTTCTGAATAAGAAATATGTCGGCCAATGACAGAAGGAAGCAGAAGAGTCCTAGCAATGGAGAAGAGACAAACTTTGCAGACTTAACATGAATTAGTAAGCAATGTGCGTGTTTCTTGACCATGTATACTTGAATTTATCAACTAAAGACCCAAACAGTTTGCTTTTCTTGAAATGCATAGCACTGCATTACACTTTAAAATTAGCCATCTAGCTCATCCCAATAAAAGAAAGTGGAAGGGTAGTCGAGATTTATCCAGAGTCACTTAGTAATAAAAGTGAGCACAATTTCCAGGCAATTAAACATTATGTATTTCCTTTACAGTGCCAGGGTGTGAAAACGCGCACAGATTTCCTCTTCCATTCCATACACCTTTGTTATTTGCCTTGATTGGCTCTGCTTTCATTCACAAAACCATTACAATTGGTTTTTGAGCTAGGTGATTTTAAGCTATGGGCGGAGAAGGCCTCAAATTAATTAGTGACACTCTTTTCAATAATGTAGAAGTGAGTAATTTATCCCAAAAAGTTGTTGGTCCCACCCATCTTACAAGGCTTTTCCTAGATAGCTACTAATAAAAATCAGAAAAGCTGTAATATTCGCAGAGTTCTTGCCTGAACTACTATAGGTCCTGTCTTGGTTTGGAAATCTATGCGACAGCTGAATCTGTTGGTTGAATTTGAGGCATCAGGAAATGCTTTTTGAAATACATTGGCTACTAATTGCCTGGGGAAAAATTCTCAGCCTCCTTGATACCCTGCACCCTTAGATTCATTTGGCACTGTCAGCTCTAAAAATCGTCAATTTTCCATTAAATGTCCACAAGCCACCTAGCAAGAAGTCTGAGCTGACATCTTCTCTACCTTATTTGTGCATTTCTCAATTTCAAGTTCACAAACCCTTGAAGCCATTTCCCCAAAGTCCTTTGATATTTTTTACGCTGAATCATGAGTTTTACTACTAACAATTTTGACAGCAAAGCAACTACAATGGGTCTTTTCGATATACACTAATATAAGTTTTTTACTCAGATTCAGAAACCATTCCCACCCTCATTCACACCATGGAGTCTCAAATGGGATTCACTAGCAATCTCCTTCATTGGTTCTCCTCCTACCTTTCCAGCTAACACCAATTTGCTCACATGTGCACTGCCAGTTCCCAAAAGATTATTATCACCTGAGGAGTCCCCCAGGGGTCCATACTGTTCTCTGTTATTTTCAACCTCTACATGGAGCCGCATAAACATAGACCACAGGATCAAGATTCACCAGTATGCCAATAATACACAACTCTACTTGAAACTCTCCTCTGCTTCAGAAATCCAATGACTCAAACACTGCCTGCCCATCATCCAGTCTTGGATGTCCTGAACCTACATGAAGTTCAACCAAATCAAGACAGAATTCCTGATATTTGCTGAGAACAACAAACAAGGAATAGCACTAACCTGGCTCAAAGATATGAACCTTGATGGCTTCGAACCCAAACGTTTACTGAATGCCAAGTCACTTAGATTCACCCTGGATATCAACCTCACCCTCAATTAACACACTGCTAGAAAAACAAAGACAGCCTCGTATCAGCTCTCTGTTCTAGAGAAAGTGAAACAGTTTCTTCTAGAAAGTGACTTAAGAACTACTGCTCAGTTCTTCATACTCCCACATCTGGATGATAGTGATATCTTGCTCCATGCCGTCCTAGACTCTACACTGACACCCCTTAAGGGCATTACACCCATCCTAATGAAACTCCATTGGCTCCCCTTGCTAGCTGCAACCATCTTCAAGACCAGTTGCATCATTTGCAAAGCCATCACAACCAGCACCACTGCTTATCTTACAAACAAGCTCACCAGCTCTGGTGGTTCTCGGCACACCCGCAGCCAGTACACCATCAAACTGTAGATTACAAAGTGTAGAAAAGAAAAAACAAGGCAGCAGACCTTTTCAAGGTATGCACCCAGGATCTGGAACAACATTCCCGTATCCATCAGGACTGCCCCAACGCTGTTCCAATTTTGGAAAGAATTGAAGACACAGCTCTTTAAAGAACATTACATCGTAATATATTAACAGTTCACAAACGAGCAACCTCTCCTATCACTCGTTGACTTTAAGCTGGTATTTGACCCTGTAAGTGTTCCACAGCTAGGTTCACAATATAGAAAAGCTACATACATACCTCTAAAATTATATAAGGTTTTCTTTGATGCTATTTCCCCCTTTCTTCTTTCTTCAATTGATGGAGCACATACAAATGGCCGAACTATTCCCTAATTCCTGGAATGAAAAAAACATTATTTTAAAAAAAAAATGAAGTTGTACTACACAAATTCATTAATCAATGCCAATGAAATAAATGTATTCAAAGATTTTAGCAATGTAGCTTGGTGGGCGGGGGAGGGGTGTCACTTCAATTCATAATTCTCCACCTCAGCATGGTTTTGGCCCAAGTAGAGCTACAACTATTCATATTAATGGGGCTATCGTGTTGTTTGAGGTCGCACTGGCTAAATGAGTGCCACTTGCAATCATTATATCGCAAGTGGAAAATGTTTTAAATACGGTCCTTCTAGCTGTACCTATGGTCTGTGATGAAACATATGGGATTTTGGGTGAATTTTTAGTGATATGTGCAGGTTCTGTGCGATCCCATGGTGGCAAGGATTGTGTGGTTGAGGGTAATAGCTGCAACCATTGAGGATACCGGGGTTACATGTCAGTGATGTCCTGTCTCATCCATTTTATTGGCCTTTTATTTTAAGCCTTAACCCCATCCTCAAATTAGTTCTGAATCAATTAAAGTGTTCTATTGTTTTTTCCCCAAAAAATCATGTTTAATGTACAAACAAAGAGGGGCTTTAGGTTCCCAGGCTTCATCAATTGGTCTAATAAATTGTCTCTCACATTTTGCTTCCACCCTCTACAGCACACAGTATGGGGCAATGGATCAGTCTACTTTACCCACTGGCTCTATTACTTTGAGAGACTTCACAAAGCCTATGCACATTGATCACTGCTGTATGTGTTTTAGACCAATAGCCAACTTAAAGAAAATGTTTTAGTTGAACCAATGTTGATGAATAGGCTTTTCTATTTTCAGTTTCTATTTGTTGTGAATTCTGGTGGGTTTTTTCAGTGTTTTTAAATGTTTTAAAAATTTGGAAAAATCTGTGGTTATCAGTGTTTCCTTTTTTGAGTGCTTTGGGCACTTTGCAACTGCTGTTCAGTGCCAAAGTGCAAGTGCTCGCTTTGTAAATTATTGTTATGGATTAGTGATTCCATGATTGGCGTATTTGATTTACTCGTCAGCCCCTAGTACAGTGCACTATGTGTGCCCGGGGCCTGCAAATCGAATGCTGCTAAGTGGGCCTGCAGCACTGATTGTGCCACCCACATCAGCAGCCTGTAAATGTGACTCAGATCTGCCACTGCAGTATCTGTGTGCAGTCTAGTACTGCCATGACGACTTGGCAAGTGCACCCACTTGCCAGGCCCTAACCTTCCCTTTTCTTACATGAGAGTCACCCCTAAGGTAGGCCCAACATACCCCTGTGTGCAGGGTGCAGTGTATGTGAAAGGTAAGAAATGCCCTGCTGTGTGTGTGGCATGTCCTGATCGTGAAATACTGCCAATTTCGTTTTTCACTATTGCAAGGCTACCTGTTCCCATGAGATAGAATTGGGAGTTTGCTTATAACATCTTATAAACATAACTACCCCTGGAAACAAGGTAGGAAAATAAAGTTTAGTATGCCTGAACTCAGAATGTTAAAACGCATCTTTTAGTGAAAGTGATATTTACATTTTGTGTTTGAAAATACCACTTTTGGAAAGTAGGTATTTTCTTGCTTAGCCATCCAGTGTGCCTCTGCTAGGATGTGTATTGACTGCCTGGCTTTGGAGTGAGAGGGGCTGGGGATGAGCAGTGGCTCCAGAGAGTCTGGATGAGTCAGGGCTGGGCTGAATAGACCTGGGCTGCATTTAGAGTAGGGGGAGGAGATTTCCTTTCACCTGAATGGGCCTGGTCTGCCTGACACAATGCTGTCTCCACCTCCTGCCAGGAAGCTGCACCAGAGAGGAAAGAACTGGTTTTGACTGAGCACAGGGCTTCTCTGCCACCAGAGAACAAAGGATTTTTCTGTAAAGAAAGAGGGGCCCAGACCCCAGACTTTTAGATCACTTCTGGGAAATCAAGAGGAACCTTTGCCAAGGAGAAGAGCTGGGGAAACTGGAGGAGGAGTACTGCCCCTTTGCTGTGTGCTGTCTGGGAATGGCCTGCAGTGGCTG
This sequence comes from Calotriton arnoldi, assembly GCA_963921515.1. Lineage (NCBI taxonomy): Eukaryota > Metazoa > Chordata > Amphibia > Caudata > Salamandridae > Calotriton > Calotriton arnoldi. Next base: position 17,159 of record CAWUFW010021277.1, on the reverse strand, counting down.
TTTCTGCCAAGGAAAGGAGAAGGACTTTGCTGTGTGCTGTTTTCCCTGCTTGAGGAAGATCTCCAAGGGCTTGAAGTGGAGCTTTCCCCCTGTTCACAAGGTCTCAGGAACATCAAAAACCTCACCAAACTTCTGGGCACCATCTCTGGAACAGCTGGTTTCAGTTGCCACAGAAGAAAAAGGTAACCGACTCGGTCACCGAGTCCGTCGCAGGATTCCGTGTCCTGAAGGCACCGTAGAGAGCACCACCTCGTTTCGCAAATCAACCCTGGTCTCACCGACTCCGTCAACGAGCCGCTGCTTGCACCGTTTCCTGTGGGCATCACACTCGGCACCGTTTCACTACACGCTGCACTAAGGTCATCGACTCCGTCGCTGCCCGACTCGCACATCGACCGGCTCCGTCGCCGCATCGCGACCTGCCAGCACTGCACCGAGCACCGTCTCACCCTGCAACACAAGCCTTGGTCTCACCGACTCCGTCAACGAGCAGCTGCCTGCACCGAGCCATAAGGACACCACACGCTGCAACGCTTCCATCTTACCTCGCAACTGCGCCGGTTGCCCCGAACCGGCTCGTACCATCGTGTCGGCCGCAACAACAAAAGGTACTGTTTCCGAGTCTGTCTGAGTCTGTCAACGCTTTAGCTAAGCCGTATCGACGCGGTTGGCTGCAATTATTAGACTCTGTTGTATTCAGTATCGCGGTAGCCCCGGACGGAGCTACCGAGTCGGAGGAACTGTATTTTCACGTTTTTCCTGCGATTAAAGGTTATTTGGAACAGTAACTATTTTTACAGTATTCTATGTTGGATTTTTGTTGTATTTGGTCTTGTTGATTTAGATAAAGTTTGCTTATTTTTCTAAACTGGTGTGGTGTCCATTTGTAGTGTTTTCACTGTGTTACTGTATGCATGCACAATTGCTTTACACACTGCCTCTGAGATAAGCCTGTCTGCTCGTGCCAAGCTACCAAGGGGGTGAGCAGGGGTTATTTTAGAAGTGTATCCCCCTTACCCTGAATAGGAAGAAGGGTCCCTACTTGGACAAAGGTGAAAACCTCTGCCAACTAGAGACCCCCATTTCTAACAATTAAGGGGCCGATTCCGATCTCGGCCGGTAGGGCTCCGAATCGGATTCGGCTTTACCGGATCCGATTCGGAGCCCTGTTTCCCGACCGATTCGTACGTGCGTCCGGGCGAGCGAGTACGATGCGAAATCTCCGACCGACTCGTTCGCGAGACCCAACCGCACCGACCGACTCGTTCGCGAAAGCCGACCGCTCCGACCGACTCGCACGGACTCGCCTCGCACCGCGCAATGGAGACGTTCCCCGGCCGGGTAAGTACGATGCGCGCCTCGAGCAATCCGACTGACTCGCGCCGTCCGGCTCAAAAGAGCAGTCAGAGCCGCACTTTGGGGGTCCGTGTCGGACCCCCCCTGTACGCCTAGCCGCGCGAGTCGCACACAGGGGGGACCCATGGGTCCCCCCTACCTGTGCATGTACGGCGCGACCCACTTCGACGTGTACCCGCTGTAGGGGCGCCCTTGTTCGCCTCGCACCCATTGAGTCAATGGGAGCCCGCGTACGCGTTAGTACGACCGGCTCCCATTGACTTCAATGGGAGTCCGTACCGAATCGAGTCCGATAGCATACGAACGCATCGTACTCGTTCGGTCGGACTGCTAGGGTCCGATTCAGTCGGAAATCTCTCCGGGTCCGGCTCGGTCGGAGAGATTTCCGGCCCGAATCGGAATCGGCCCCTAAGTTTTGATTGTTGTAGTTAAAACAATAATGGTAGGCATTTAACACATCTTCCTGCTGCTCTGTTCTTCAGACAAATGACAAAGTTTTGCTGAACAAAGATTTTCTTCTTAAGACATGAGAAATATTTATAGTGGGGTGCTCCATGCTCAGGTACAGCAAGCCAGTGTCACTCTTCAGATCTTTACCATGAGACACCAAGAAAGAACTGGACTTATGTATTTATTTTTATTGTCTGATCTGGGGCTATTCCTGCTATGCCTGGCCCTAAGGGAGAAGCTTGCTAAGAAATTAATATGTATAATATTAGCTATTGGGACTTTGGTGAGAGCAAACTGTGCTGCTGTATGACAAAGCAGCTAAGGTAGTAAAGAATCCTCATCACCTGCAAGGTGCTTGTTGTCATTTGCATGTGCAGTTTACAACAGGAATTGAGTTTATTTTACATTGTTGGGCCATGTCTCTGGAATGTTTTGTTTATTGGAAAGCCAGCACAAGGATCTCTAAGCCCTGATTTTTATCAAGCATGTGGTCTTTATTTTTTGAAAGCACTGTGAGTTCTAAGTTCCTGCTGGGCATTTGTGACAAATGCACAAGGTACTTTACCTTTGTATTCTGTGCAATGTGCACAGTTATAGTACGTCTTCCATCTTAGGAGAAAGTGTGCAGCTCAATATATTCTCAGCAAATGTGGTCACAGTATTATGTGCAGGTCATGTTGCCAAGTGTTATGCCTTGTTTCAGCACCATGCGTTCCACGATTATTTTGGCAAGGAGGAAGTAAGAATGAAAGTTAAACTTTGTGATCCTGGGGCTGTATTTGCATCAGTGTGCAGACTCAGAACAGGTCTATGGGCCTGTTTTTGCAGAAACTGCACTGTCTACTGTACATAATAGGAATCACTGAGCAGCGGTTTCCTCTTCATGTTTCTGAGCAGTACTGTCTGCAGCTAATATAATATCTCAGACATTTTCTAAGCTAATATAATTGCACTAAAAGTAGCACAATTTCACTAAAACTAGCTCATGGACATGGCCCCAATCCTTCTTTATGAAGGGATGGAGCATCCATAGGCATGATTTTTAGACCAACACAATGTAAAGCTAAGAATAGGAGTGTTGGGTGCAGTCTTTTATAGGAGGACATTCATTCTAGAGGCATCCGTATGCACAGTCATCTTTGTTGTCACAATCCGTATACCTGAGCTTTCAGAAAGCAAAGCTCTCTCTCGCTCTCAGTGAAGGAGTTTGGAATCATGAAGTTGCTCCTTCGCCTAGACTGAGACACTGCTCAAAGTTCAGCTGTGAACCTGCTGGCCACTATGCAGCAACTTGCAGTGAACAATGAGCTGAATGTCATATGATGTTAGCCATGCTCCCAAAAAGGAATTGGAAGTAGGTTCTAGGCATCTAGGAAACTTGCAGATGTCCACAAGTGCCCATTAAGTGGCTTAGCAATTCCAAAGTGGATCATGGTGGGAGCATCCATCACAGAGAATGCTTGGTAGTAGGGGCTTCATTTCTACTGTTTGACACTGGAGGGTGCCAATTCACTAAAAGTACAGCAAATCAGGCATTTTCTGGTTTCTACTGAAAAACAGATTTTCCCTTTGGTGGTCTTTTATCAGTTATAATTGGCTTTAAATGAAAACAGGAAACCCTATTGATGATTTTTTTTTTTATCAAGAATGGGTCTCACCAGGTTGAGAAAATCAACCTGATGAAAGCCTTTCTTGATAAAAAATTCCTTTCGTAAGGCTGTTTTTTTCTGGCTCTTAAGAGCTCCATTTCATTTTTATTTAAAGACCTTCTCCCCTGCCTTTCATGCCCCTTTTACTACTCCACATCCCTTCTTTTTTTTGTTTTACAAACTCCTTGTTCTCCCTCCTGCTTTACTCCCAGTTTTACAACCTCCTACTCCTGTTTAAAAAAAAACACTTATGCCCTTTACCATTTTGCTCACTTTTTTACACACCCCTTACTACTACACCCGCTTTACTCCAATGTTTTTTTTTACAAATCCCTTACTCCCCTTCCATGATACCCTCGCTTGTATAATCATCCCCTTACCTCTTTACCACGTTGTCTACTTTTTTTTCTACATTTACCTTTCCTACAAAAACATTTTTGTGGAAAAGGTATTTTTTCATTTTAACTTTTCTCTAAAATGAAGTTTTGTCAGTCTCTTTTTGTCAGAACAACACTCTTCATTTTAGAATTTCAAAAAAATGATAGATTACTGTTGATCAGACCCACATAAAAATAGTTCCTTTGTTTTTAGTTGCAAATTTGGTTCAAAACATGTTTTTTTATCTAATAGGTAGGGTGCTAAGTTTAGCACTGATATGTACTAGATAACTGAACTTTAACATGGTCCGTTAAATGTTGTCAAAGTACTGGTGTGATGCTTTCAAGATGATATAGTAGGACAATCTGGCTATTGGTCTGGGAGGATGAACAGCTGTATACCAGAGCTATAATTTCACCATTTCATGCGTCATTCTTTATTACTCTCTGCTCATCTTAAACTGCAGCATTCTAAAACAAAGCAGCACTGTGGAAAATTAAGGTTTTGGAGCACTCAGAGGAATGAGGCCAGGGCAGTGATAAATCTATCCTGATGGTTGCCAGGTGGTCCTACTGGCACTTATTTTTGGAAGCCACAGCAGTCCTGAATGTAATTTTGCTATTCTTAATTATTTGTATTAATTTAAAGAGTTATATCTTAACCAGTCCCATGCATTATATCATGTAGCTTTATTATTTATGTGTGACGCCAGTTTCACTTCAGTCCCATTGAAAACTTGATATGATGACTCATGCCCACTCTGACTGCTTTGCCTGAATTTTGCTTCAGCTGCTTGTGCCTGAGCCCAGAGTGGGCTCCTCCTGCATGTTGCGGTGCTTCTCACTTGTAAAGTGTGAACACAGGCAGTCATTTGAAACTATTGACTGGTAAAACAATCACATCATGCCTTGAGTGCATGACAATTCTCACTTATCAATCATGCCCATCCTGCTCATCAGTCATGTCAATCCACACTGGACAGAGCAATAACGCACTGAGGCACAGTGAGTTCCCACAGAAGGTTTAATGCTTGTCATCAGCCTCTGATTCCTCACAGAATGAATTCCATTATTAACTGCCACCCTAGCCCTCCCCGGCGTTATAACCTTAACATTCTATAACCATGTGTGAGGAAGTGCATGCATACACACACAGGAGAAAGGATGGAAAGGGTAAAGATAGACTATGAAGGTATATCAGACAACTTAAGTTGAGCGGTAGCTATTTACAGCATTAACATAGTGATATAAATAACACAAGGTTTTACATCTCTCCCCTTCCTATGGAAGAGTTACTCCATTAAATAATCCTTGAAAGTAGCTTGCATCTGCTCTACCACTGTCATACCCTGGCACTCCAGCATGAACACTGCTTACATATTTCACAATGCAGGGACCAGGAGATGAACAAACCTTAGCAGAGTCTTCCACAACGCAAACTTTATTGTACAAGATAAGTCATAAATAGCACCATATGCCTCTGAATTGGTCACCCATTCTGTCATAAAGCCTGTCCTAGGTGAGGTAGGCACATCCCGAGAACAATTCCACCACTGACTGTTGAACAATGCTGCTGATCCATTCCTCCTCTCTACTTTTAAAGGCTTGGTGACCTTATCTCCCCCATGCCTTGTATGCGGATGCTTGTTCCTCACAAAATCACCACCCTAACTTTATCGTTGACCACAGATGTCCACCTGTCATATTGAAATTTCATAATTTTTTATTTTGACTCAACATTCTTGTGGACCATCTCCCTTGGTTCATGCACATAACACAACCCATCATTCTCCTGCTTTTGGGACCAATGACGATGTAATTTGGTGAATCCTACTTAGTCACATTGGAGTTCAAAAGTTGTTTTACTAGTAATGCCGTCGGGGTGTAGTACGGCATGCCCATAAGCGTGTCCTCTATACATTAGTTACAGACAGACCACTTTAATGTGCAATCTGCATTGTAGTTTTGATCAACAGTTTGCTTGTTCAACTAGTCCGTTATACTGGGGATGGTACAAGGATGCTTTACTATGAGACTTCCCATTGGCAGCCAAAAATGTGGCTACTTCATTCGAAATTAATTGAGCATCATCATTATTGACCAGTTTTATGTGAAAAACCTTCTCTGGAGAACATTTCCTTGAAAAATACTTTCCAGATATGGAATGCTCCAAACATTTCAATTAAGTTCACCTGCTATAGTCAGTTTGGTGGCAAGTGTATTGTCAGCGCAGTCCTATCTAAATTACAACAAAGTGAACGACATGTCATTAATCGAGTGCTCAGAAAAGGGTAGGAGCAGCCACTCAAATACTTGCCGAGTAGGGATAGAAAAATCACCAGAGAATCATCATAGCCCGTAACACCAATTCTTCTTTTATTCCTAAGTTTTTCTCACAGAGCAAGTTCTAGCCAGCCCTCATGTGATTCATCACCTGAAAGTATCCCAATGACTTCATCAGGGCTTTTTCACAATCAGTAACAAAAGGTAGGTAAGTAAATCCTCTTGCCTGGTGTATAGTGAACAATCAAACACTGATGTTTCATATAATAAACTAGAGTCTAGGTATGTAGTACAGGGCAGCTGTTACAGTGTCCGGCCTCGTGTCCTGGCTGTTCAACTACATACACCTTGGCTGTTGTGTGTCTGCCACCAAAGCTTAATTCTTGCTTAAGTACACCTTCCAGCTAGATATTGCACCCACCGTAAATGATAGGCTTGATGAAGCTGCACAGTTTGTCCATGATAAGCAAATTCCTATATGTTTCCAGAGAGATAATGCTTAAATGTGAGCCAGTGTTTACCAGCACTTAAACATCCTACCTAATGATTTTCACGAATATCTGGATTGACTTTCATCTGTATTCTTCCACAGGATTGCCACTAATAGAACAAGATCTACCATGGCCTCCTCCAAATTAATGACATCATCTTCCTCCTCATCAACTGTATATACCTCCCTTGTTTCCTTTTGACCTTTCTTGCCACATTTGTGGCATTCTTTGCCACATGCCAGAAAATTTCTGTATGATGCGAAATGTAATGCCAACCCACACTAATTATATGCACCTTTGCCTGATTCTTCATCTTTAGTTTTTGTCTGCAACATTTTATTCTTTAGTTTGGTAAATTCATTTCTAGCTCTTACTAAATTCATGTCAGCAGCTGATGAATCTGGTTTTCACAGTATTTGGATTGCCTTGCCTGTCACAATGCAGTCTGTATTCACACTCAAAAATTTACTTTTTGTGCTTGGTCCGATTAAAATAGAATCCTTGAAAGAGCAGCACTGCCTGCCTTTCAATAAGTGAAGAAAATACAATTTAATGTTATGACTGAATGTAATTCTCAGTCTGTTTGATCTATGTTACTTTGTCCTAAATCTCTGTATTAAGGTGGAATGAAAGGCTCACACCTTTTAACCACCACCTAGCACCATTTTGCATACATTTTCAGGTAGATGAACTGTGGATACTGCAGGCAAATGTGAAGCTATACGAGCCCCTAGTGCCATCAGAGCGTCACTTTTTTTGACGCTCCGGTGGCGGTATGCCCTGCACATATTTACAAAGTGGCATTAGGCCACTTTTAGGGGCTTAACGCCGATTTGTAAATATGGCACCCTGTCACACAGGTATCTGCATGAAAGGGGTGTGCAATGGGTGTTGCTGTGGGTGTTCCACCGCAACACCCATTGCTTTTTGACGCTGTCCCAGATTTACAAGGAGGTGTAAATCTGTGGCAGCGCCAAAAACTAACGCCATGCAAGAGCAGGCGTTAGAATAGGGCTTTTATTTCTCTTCGTTTTTGCATTTTGCAGCACACATTGAAAGAGCAAAAAGCCATTAATGATTGTTTATGTGCAGGATGGTGTCCCTTCCTGCACATAAACAATCATTAAATAATGACAATTTGCTACTTCTATGTGTGCCTCAGGATGCAGCACACATAGAAGTAACAAATAGTCCTTATGGATTGAAGGGACACCTTCCTCCACATAAACAATCCTTCCCTGCAACGCAGGCCCCCTTGCATATAGTGCAAGGGTGCCTGAGTTGGCGCTAGGCAGTTAATTTTAGCACCAGTGCTAGGGAAAACACAGGGGTGTGCCATATTGTAGTAAATATGGCGCATCCCTGCAGCAGTGCACTGCAAAGCATTCGGACACATTCTGTGCTTATAAGTTCTCCTCATGAAGCCCACACGTTTTTGCCACTCTGGCACCAGTTGAGCGCACTGGCTGCTGTAGTGACGATTGCTGCTGCATCCAATCAAGAAGCAGCTTGCTGACTATCAAGGCAGTTGCCTACAAGGGACATCTCTGACCTCATTTACTTCTCGTCAGGAGTAGGTGTATCTTATCCAGTCATATTTTTCGCTTGCATTCTGATAATTTTTGTTTTTCTCTATCTGTAATGCATAACTAAAACTATCAGGTGCAAAGTTTAAAAAAATTAAACTTGATAATCTACTCCACTCAGTTGCTACTGTCTGTAGGGTGCTAATAGCCAAGCAATGAACGCAATGGCCAGTGCTGCTGGTGGAAGTGGGGCCCAGTATGTGGGTGTGTGCGCATATTATTTTTAATTCATATTTATGTTAAAAAAAATAACCATGTGCACTTTTAATTCATGATATTTATGCTTTTTTCACTTTTTAAAAAAAAACAACAAGCATTGGCAAAGTTAATTTCTCTGGCATTGTCCTCCAGCATTTTGGTTTGTCAGTCATTGTTTTGCTCAAACGTTATTGTCGGAGAAGGTGCCAGGCCATTGTCAAAGCCAATAGGTCTAGCATATAACTAAAGGTGCCTGGATGCTTCAATCACTCATCTGATACTCAAACATGCAATCACTCATCCATTCAAACCATCATTCATTCTTGCACTCATGTATCTATTCACTAACCCATTGACTTATTCTTGCATTTACTCACTTGCACACCAACAATACCACACAGAGAAACTCACCAATCAATCAAAAGGCCCTTTTAGTTATAAGCAGAACATATTGGTTTTGCTGCCAGTCTGTGAGAGGGCTTCTAGTTTTGTGTGACTGATGAGGGATATAAGAGTGATGTTAGCAGTGTGAGACTGCCAGGCTGTGAGGAGTGTGTGAGTGCTGCCTGGTGGGTGAAACTGCTAGTGTGGTGGGAGTGTGAGTTCTGTCAGTAGGGTCCGATTGCTAGTCCATGTGGGGTGTGAATGTGCTTCATTAGTGTATAACTGCTAGTCCGTGAGGGATGTAAGCATGGTGTTTGTACTGTACCTGCTACTCTGTCAGGGCTATGGAAGTGCTGTTGGTAGTGTCTATCTGCTAGTTTTTAAGAGGTGGAAGTAGCAGTGAGTAGTATGAGACGATTACTTTGGGGTGAAAGAGATGCTTCTGGTAGTGTGAAACTGCTACTTTTTGAGGGCGCCCATCAGTAAGTGTGACTGCTTGTTTGCGAGGGGTGTGAGTGCTGTCGGTATCATTAGTCCTCTATTTTGAGGGGTGTGAAAGTGCCATTCATAGTGTGACTATTAGTCTGTGAGTGATGTGAGTGTTGTTGTTAGTGTTTGATGCTGGTGTGTGAGGTGTTAGAAAGCTATCAATAGTTTGAGACTGCTAATCTGTGAGACGTGTGAGAGTGTTGTCTACAGTGTAACTGCTAAACAATGAGGGGTGTAAGAATGCTATTGGCAGTGTGTGACTGCTACTCTGAGATGTGTGATTGCAGTCAGTGGTGCAAGACTTCATGTCTCTGATGGACATCAGAGTGTTTTCAGTAATGTGGGACTGCTAGTGTGTGAGCCCGAAAGTGCTGTCAGTAGTGTAAAAATGACACTTTGCAAGGGGTATGAGAGTGCTGTTGCTTGTATTACACTGGTAGTCTGAGGGATGTGAGCATGTGTGAGTGCTGTTGGTAATGTGAAACAGCTGGTATTAATGGGTGATCATAGTGTTGCAAGACTGGTGTTGTGTAAGAAATGTAAGAGTGTGGTCTATAATGTGGCTGCTGCACTGTAAAGAGTGTGAGAGTGCTGTCTGTAGTATGAGTTTGTCAGTCTGTGAAGGTTCTAGGTGCAGTTAGTAGCGTAAGACTACTACTAGGATGGTGTAAGAGTGTTTCTAGTAGTGTGTGCCTGCTAGTTTGTGAGGGATGCACTCAGTAGTGTTAGACTGCTAGTCTGCAAGCAGTGTGAGAGGGTTGTTTGCAGTGTGAAACCCACTAAGTGAAGGGTGGGAGTGTACTGATGTCATTGCGAAACTGCTAGTCTGTGAGATGTATGAGTGATGTTGGTAGTATGAGACAGCTACTCTGAAAGACGTGGGAGTGCTTCATATGTGTGCTCTCCAGTCTGCAACAGATTATGAGCAATGTGCAGCATAACCAAAGATACAGCTGTTTGACAAAACAGCTATACGGTGCAATGAAAATCAGACTGGTTTAGAGTCTGTCATTGAAAATCTCGACACCTTGGACAGCCGAAGCAGGGGACCTGCAGGAAGAGATTTTCTGTGTAGGTCTCATGTTCCTGTGGTGAAAAATGTCCTTCACTTTCACATCCAAGGGCATGGTCGTCTGACAGCCTGCAATGAGGAATGGGCAGGGCAGTCATTGCAATAGTGGCCAAACAGGGTAACATCAATTGCCATTTCTCTCCAGCACCGTTGAAGGGAATTCTTCTTTTTAGTGATTTTTGTGTTGAGGTTATCTTGAGGGTAATGCCCAAACATCACAAAAAGGGAAAATCCATTTTTTTTGTATGTAATATTTTTTTTATGCAGATAGTCCAGATTTCACTTTCATTCGCAGGAGCCCCTGTGATAAGCCTTCTGTGTCTGACAAGATGGCAGGTCAGAAGTCAAGCAACTTTAAAAAGAAGACCAACAGGACATAAATTCTACATTATGTTAACAACGCTTTTAAGACTCTGTTGAAGTGCTGATTAACTATGAAGAAGGTAAGTTTCACATATCTATCTGAAAACAATTTACAGTGTACAGGGAATCAACACCAGGAATGGTCCATCAACCATGCCGCATTGTCCATTAACGGTTCTCTCCCCTTCCATCCCTCGCACTTTCCATTCCACTCACATCTATTCATTTCAGCATTCTCCCTTACCTCACCCATTCACGCATCCCACCTACATACACATAACCAAGCATAACACACCACACATCTTCCCTTATATAATACACATAGCAAATTGCACTACTCACAGCATCAAACAACAAACTCTTACACATACCACACATCTTCCCCTCATACAAAATACAGCTAAGACACAAGTAACTTATCATAACAAACTTACACTAGATTACTGTACCTAGTACACATCATATTAATAAGAATCATTTTAAAACGTGTAGTTCTAAATGTTTAGGCATTCTACGTTCATGCAAACTGCGATGTGTGAATTAGAATTAATATTTCCTCCAAACGTGACACATCTTTCCACCAGGCCAATTCTTGCATTTATCTGCCCACCGGGAGCCATCCATTACAACGCAGGCATTACAACGTAATGCTTTTACAACGTATCCATTACAACGCAGACACCATTACATCGCATGCCATTACAACGCACATACCTTTACAACGCATTCCATTACAACGCATGCTATTACAACGCATGCCATTATAACGCATTGGTAAGTATAGTATGGTAAGTATTTGTTAGGTTGTGGTAGTCTATTTTAATTAATACTCAGGTATTATAATTAATTATAGTTTATATTTATTAAAAGGGAAATTTATATTATATAAATAGTAAATAATATTAAAAAGGTTGTGGTAGTTTATTTTAATACTCAGGTATTAAAATTTATAACAGAGTATATATTTAACAAATATAAGAATTAAAAAAAATAATAATAAATAAAAGGGTTGTTTATATTATATAAATATTAAATAATTTAAAAAATGGTTGTAATTTTTTTAATACTCTGGTATTAAAATTAATACTGGAGTATGTTAAAAAACTATTAGATTTAAAGGTTTGTGATATATTCATATTATAAGGGAGATGTGTATTATATCAATATTAATTAAAATAAAAAAGGTTGTGGTAATTTAATTTAATACTCATGTATTAAAATTAATACTAGAGTGTGTTTAAAAAAAATATTAGAATTAAATGTTTGGGATAATAGTGATAATAAAAGTGAGATTTATATTATATTTAAATTAAATAATTTAAAATAAGGTTGTGGTAATTTATTTTAATACGCAGGTATTAAAATTAATACTAGAGTATATATCAAATAAACACTAGAATTAAAACTTTGTGATAATAGTAGTGTTAAAGGGGAAAAAAATTAAGTTTATTTAAAAAAGTTGTATTAATTGCTAAAAAATAAAAATATTGTTTATTATATGATTAATTAAAAGTTAAAAAAATAACGTTAGCAAAAAATTATAATTAATTAGGGAAATTATTTATACATGAGTTACAAATATTCAGATTTAAAATAAAAAAAGTAAATAAAATGTTAAATAGGTATTGAACTATTATATAGTTAAAAATATAAATATTAAGAATTTTTAAAAACAGTAATAATTGTGTAAAAAATTATAATATAATGTAAACAGAATATAATAATTTAATAAAATTTAAAATGAAAGAAAGACCTGACATGTAAATTATTATTTAAAGAAATGTATTAACATTTATATAAATATTATGTATTCAAAATAAAATATACAAAAATATTGAAAAAATAGTTTATAATATTTTACAAAAATAAACATATTTTTATGGACATTAAAATTTTGTAAAACATTTTTTCAAAATTTTCTCATGTTTTTCCATTGAAGACAATGGGAGAAAATGTCCTTTTTTCATTTTTACAGAAAGACATGACGTTGCCGCGTAAACGTAACTTTCGTCATTACGAGGATCGTCGCGCTACGGATCAGATGCAAGGGAGAGCTCCGTCAAGGTAAGACAAATTTAAATTATTAAAATACATAGATTAGTGGTAATTTTTATTGTAAGGAGAGAGGAGGGAGGTAGATAGATGTAGTAAATGTGTTTTTGGTACTTTTAATGTGTGTTAACCAACTAATTCACTCCATAACAGGTTGCAGTAGTAGGCCCACGTCGGGTCTCATTCTTTCGTAACACTTTTTGTTTAATAAAGTTTATAAAAATATATACATTATAAACTTTATTAAACAAAAGTGATTCGAAAGGTATCTTTTTTTCTTTTTGCGACGGGTTTAAAAAAAAAAAAGATTTTGCCGTCGTCGCGGTTAGATGTATTTTTAATATGATTAAAAAAAAAGATCTTTTTTGAAAATTAGATCGGATATTTTTACATCCATTGCTTATTGGTTTTGGGATTTTGAAAGTGCCACTTTAATTTTTTTGAGATGGAGTTTCGGGGAAGGATTTTGGAACTTGGAATGGATTTGGAATTGTTTTCGAAATAGAATGGATTGCTTCATTGGATTTAGTTGCGTTTTTTGCCGAAAAACAACACTTTTTTGGGATTTTTTTTTGGGTGCGTTTTTAGGTATGCACAGATATTGGGGCCGATTCCGATTCTGGCCGGAAAACATACCGACCGACTCGGTATGGGAATGTAGTCCGACCGACACGTACCGGCGCTGTCCGATCCGCGTAGTACGATGCAATGCATGTGTATTACGACCGACTCGTACGGAACACAAGCCAAACGACCGAACCGCACGGAAACCAGCTATCCGGCCGGAAAACTACGCGAATCGAACCGACCGACACGCACCAGGAATGAACCCGACAGAAACGTACCCGCGAACTCCGACCCGCACCGTACGATGCAATGCGTGTAAAACCAGACCGAGTCGCACGGAGCTCAAGCCGTACGACCGACACGCATAGAAAACAGGGCGCTGAAGCAACCCAATACTCCGCGACCGACGCGTACGCCGCACATGAAACCCAGCAGAAACACAGCTTGAAAGACTCGGAGAAGCTCGCACGAGCCAACTGCAGCATCCTACTCGGTCAGAAGAACGTCTCCTACATGCCTAAAAACTACAAAGGAAAAAATTCAAAACAAAAGTGGCAAACAAGCAATGACAAAGTCAATAAATACAGGGGGAAAAAAACATGGAACAAAGACACACCTACAACTCCACCCATATAAAGGCAACAAATCCCTACCATGATCCTTTGCAAATTCAACTGACCTGCCAGCACAGAACACCATCAGACAGCAACCACAGACACACTCACAACTCATCCATCACACAAGCCACACACCATTAGCACCTCCCAAATAGCACCCTCACATACACCCAGCAAAACCTACACTCACCCACCCTCACTTACACACTCACACACACATCAATCCCCACCACCACCCATCACCATGCCCCCAAAGAAGAATCCAAAGTTCCTAGACAGTGAATTGGAAGTCCTGGTAGATGAAATCCTCTGGGTAGAGCCACAGTTGTTTGGTACATTGGTCCAACAGACCCCCATGTCGCAGAAAACCAAGATGTGGGAGAGGATCGTCGACAGGGTGAACGCAGAATTACCATGTTTGCGCACAAAGGAAGACATCCAGAACAGGTGGTATGATGTGCGCAGGAGGGTCAAGGACCTACTCAAGAAGGATTACGCCTTGAGTCATCGCACCGGCAGTGGCCCTCCTGCCAAACCAGTATACCTCAGGCCCTGGGAGGAGAAGGTGCGGGCCATCCTACCACCAGAGAGCGTACATGGACTATCAAATATCCCAGAGCCTGGTGAGTACACAACCAATATACCCAATATTGTATGACAATACACACACATCACTGTCAAGGGGATAGTGAAACCATGCACCGTTAGCAAAGCCACAGTAACCAAAAGATAATCATCCCAAGATGTGTATGTTAGTTAGACAAACACAATACCTGCCATCTCATAGTGATATGTAACTGTGTCATGACATGTACAAACCTAACAACAAATAGAGCAAGGCAGTGGCACAAATCTAACCAACAAACACTGTCAGACATTTTACCACCACTAGAACACTACCTCACAGGGAAGCTCACTGAAAGGAAGGAATTGTGTGTATGCTGGTGAAGTGAGTGTAGCCAATAGCATGATGGGAGTTGTAGTCACAGATATTGGTCACCCTCACAATTGGCCCATCAACACCACTCTGAACCATGCTCACATCACAGGGAGTGGAAAAGAACTGACAAGCTGGCTGACACTGGGTACTGCTGTGGGGAGCACAAGGCCCTGCTGGGAACTGTGCACCAACCAACAGCAGGACACCACTGCCTCACATCCTGAAAGCCAACTTGCACTCCCTGCAATGGAAGCACGTTCCATGGTGGGATATCTGGCTGGGTGGGAAGGAGGACTGACAGCTCTGTCCATAGTTACCAGCAGCTTTTCTCACACACACCCTCAACACAAACTCCACACAACTCACCTGGGAGAATGCATTGCCTCACACTCTAATTAAATATCCCACAAAGAACAACCACACTGGGTTATGCTGTGTGAAGCACAGGGACACTTTTGTGACTTGTAGCCAAACAAACGCCAGGACAACACTGTCAGCCATCCTGTCAGCACCGGCACACTACCCCACAGGGAAGCAGAGTCAAAAGGAAGGAAGTATGGGCATGCTGGGAAGGGGGTGTAGGCAACAGCATGATGGGAGTGGTAGTCACAGCTCAACATCCCCCACCCACATGGCCCAGAAAGCTCACACTGAAGCATGCACACCTCACAGGGAGTGAAAAGCCACTTCAAAGATGTCTGACACTGGCCTCAGCTGTGGGGAGCACAAGGCCCTGCTGTGAACTGTGCACCAACAAACAACAGGACCACACTGTCAGCCATCTTGCCATTGCTGTCACACTCACACACAGTGAAGTCGACTCAAAAGGAAGGAAGTATGGGCATGCTGGGAATGGGGGTGTAGGCAATAGCATGATGGGAGTGGTAGTCACAGCTCAACATCCCCCACCCACATGGCCCAGCAAGCTCACACTGAAGCATGCACACCTCACAGGGAGTGAAAAGCCACATCAAAGATGTCTGACAATGGTGCTCTGTTGTGGGGAGCACAAGGCCCTGCTGGGAACTGTGCACCAACAAACAACAGGACCACACTGTCAGCCATCTTGCCATTGCTGTCACACTCACACACAGTGAAGTCAACTCAAAAGGAAGGAAGTATGGGCATGCTGGGAAGGGGGTGTAGGCAATAGCATGATGGGAGTGGTAGTCACAGCTCAACATCCCCCACCCACATGGCCCGGTAAGCTCACACTGAAGCATGCACACCTCACAGGGAGTGAAAAGCCACTTCTAAGATGTCTGACAATGGTGCTCTGTTGTGGGTAGTACCAGGCCCTGCTGGGAACTGTGCACCAACCAACAGCAGGACACAACTGCCTGACATCCTGAAAGCCAACTTGCACTCCCTGCAATGGAAGCACGTTCCATGGTGGGATATCTGGCTGGGTGGGAAGGAGGACTGACAGCTCTGACCATAGTTACCAGCAGCTTTTCTCACACACCCCTTAACACAAACTCCACACAACTCACCTGGGAGAATGCATTGCCTCACACTCTAATTAAATATCCCACAAAGAACAACCACACTGGGTTATGCTGTGTGAAGCACAGGGACACTTTTGTGACTTGTAGCCAAACAAACGCCAGGACAACACTGTCAGCCATCCTGTCAGCACCGGCACACTACCCCACAGGGAAGCAGAGTCAAAAGGAAGGCAGTATGGGCATGCTGGGAAGGGGGGTGTAGGCAATAGCATGATGGGAGTGGTAGTCACAGCTCAACATCCCCCACCCACATGGCCCAGAAAGCTCACACTGAAGCATGCACACCTCACAGGGAGTGAAAAGCCACTTCAAAGATGTCTGACACTAGCCTCAGCTGTGGGGAGCACAAGGCCCTGCTGTGAACTGTGCACCAACAAACAACAGGACCACACTGTCAGCCATCTTGCCATTGCTGTCACACTCACACACAGTGAAGTCGACTCAAAAGGAAGGAAGTATGGGCATGCTGGGAATGGGGGTGTAGGCAATAGCATGATGGGAGTGGTAGTCACAGCTCAACATCCCCACCCACATGGCCCAGCAAGCTCACACTGAAGCATGCACACCTCACAGGGAGTGAAAAGCCACATCAAAGAAGTCTGACAATGGTGCTCTGTTGTGGGGAGCACAAGGCCCTGCTGGGAACTGGGCACCAACCAACAGCAGGACACCACTGACTGACATCCTGAGAGTTAACCTGCACCCACTGCAAGGGTGGCATGCTTCATGGTGGGATAACTGGGCTGGGGGGAGAAGGAGGGCCGGATGTCAACCAAA